>OMLB01018471.1:4219-55574 GCA_900302555.1 Myripristis jacobus | reverse complement strand
GGCGATCCGACACACAGACAAATAAATAGTTGCACTTGCTTGCCTGCCCGTGCTGTTGCTACCAGTAGCGTTTCTTCATATTCCCCCAAAAACTGCATGCAATCGGCCAAAAAAAGACTGGCAACTGCCGCGCTATACCTCGCTTCTACACGCACATTCGGGACGCCAGGGCACTCACCGTCGTTGCCGTGGAGTTTGGCAGCGTCGACCCAGTTGCTCCAAGGCTGTCCCAGCATTATTTCTGGACTAGGCAGGGATCTCCGCTCCGCAACAGTCGCCATTGCTGTGGAGCCTTCTCCCCGCTGGATCTGCTGCTGCTTCAGCTGCTGCCTGGCCGCTCGGCGCTGCTCCCCCCTGACGTCATCCTCGGCCCTTTCCGACATTCTTTCCGCTACAATGTAACAAAACAGGAGTCAGCCGTTGCTCGCGCTCGGGATAGGAGGACTCCTCCATTGATTGACACGGGCAAACGCATGTCGTTTCACCCCCCACCACCACCAGCAATTGATCTCTTCAAACATTATAAATAAAAACATAAACATTAGAAAAGAAAAAAAAACAACAACAACCTTCATCTCAATGCGTGGCCACTTGACGGACACGTGCGCGCCCTGTACATGACTTATAAAGAATGAACTAATCTCAGCTCTATGGATTCAAAGTTCATTAGTACCTTTCATCTTTTCTATAGGATGATAGAGATGTTTGGCAACGTATCTTGCTGGCAAACGTTAGAAACATAGCTTATAATTGATTACATTATTATTACTGTGACATGCTATATCAGACAAAAGAAAAACATAAAAATACATAATACCTATGATGCAGCAGCAGTCTGTGAACATGGTTCTCCCGTGACGTCATTTAAAAAAAAAACAACAACAACAACAACTCCGTAGCCAAGATGATGAAATTCATTACTTTAAATTTTTGCTATAACACAACTACTTCTCTTCAGTCTGCCCAATAAAACACTTGATATAGATGTCTTCAGCTGCTGCACAAAAGTGAGGGGTCTCAGTCCTGACTGGCTGATCTGAATGTGCCTCTCGATGAGCACAGCACTAATAATAAAAAGGGGATGACTGTCAGTGCAAGCTTACTAACACAGCTGTGTTGCTGTGGCATTAGTGGGAGCATGAATGTGGGCTTCCCCATGCTTATGTATGCATGCTTATCACAGATACTGAGATGACACAGAGGGGAAACCATGCAGCTTCTCTTGCACTTTCCAAATGCATATTTCCACACAAAATCTAAAATGTGAGATATCATCATCGGACATGTAAGCACGCAGTCAGTGGTCTATGGGTATAACTCTAAAACACACGTCAAAAAAATTAATTTAAAAAAACATGTTGTTGACCATATATTCAGGCTTTAGGGGTGCATTATGGTGGCAATACAGTAATTAAGCATCCTAGGATGAATGTGCATTATACCAACAAATTCATATTCACTGATAAATAAGCAGACTTGTAAATGGTGGCAGAGTAATACCATTGTAAATGAAGCATGTTCTGACTGTGCACATAATGTCAATCTTTTGATGTCAGTCCTCACATGCCTGAGGAAGGTCAGTGCACTGAAACGTTGCATAAATAAAATGGTATAGTGTGGATGGTGCGCAGGGGTGTAACCTTTATTTGCAAAATCTGTCAGATGGTTTAATGAACTGTTGTGTAACATTCCAGTAGTCTTTACTTTCACTTTCAAATTGAGATTTTGTTTGTGCATATGTACTCATAAACCCCTGAAAAGCTACTGTTTTATTTATACTGTAGGCTAGAGAATCGTGAATATCAAGAATCTTCACGTTGTCTTGCCACAGCATTACAATTTAGAGGCAAGAAACAGTGCAGGCTCCTGCTGAGAAAGGTGGTGAATAGGCTGAGGCAGCATAGGCCTGTCTCAGTGAAAATATATGTGAATTGCCTGACAGTGAAAATACACAGTAATACATTGATTGACCTGACTTTCAAATGAGATTTAGTACCTTTAGTCATACCTTTATCAGTAATATGGTATTTCACATGAATGAGTATGTGGAATCATCCACCTGATGATTCATTCATTCATTTCTATCTGGGATCACCTTAAACTCCAAACACACACCAATCAGTTTGGTAGAATTACAAAGCAAGTTTAAGCAGGCTTAAAGACATTTTTTTTCTTATATCAAATGTCTGGGTGTCTGAGAACTGCACTGGCAAAAGGCAATCTTTTTTTCCTGTTTAATTCCTACCATGCAACAGCCCAGATTGACAGTGCCCTTGTTTCTAACTTCAAATGTAAAGTTAGGGACCATGGCTTTGTCTCTGACCCTGCACCAAATTTATAAATATAAGTTAAAAAGCATGTCTTGTTCTGTTTTGTTTTTTGTTTTTTTTCTCCAATTAACAAACAGCCAAAATGAAGAGTTGTGTTTCACCATCTGCCCTGAATTGCAGGTGGCTTTTAACCTCAATCTGAAAGCATGATCCCATAACCTCCATTTTAGCCTTGTTACACTCACTGCTGCTGCTGCTGCTGTTTTAAAAGTCATTTCAGACTTTGGTGATTAAAGACAGTTGTTCAGTCTCGCCTCTATTAATTCAGAAATGTTTCTAAAATTAGATTATTTCTTTCCACTACTAAACTGGCAAAAGTAATTCATGCCTTCGCCTCATCTTGCACTGATTACTGTAACTCTCTGTATTCTTGCCTCAACCTGAAAACTGTATCTTGTCTGAAACTTCTTCAAAACACAGCAGCCAAACTTTTGATGGGAACTAAAAGAAAAGGGAAACTAAAAAAATATTAGTCCCATTTTAGTCGCTTTACCATGTCTTCCAGTTAGATTTAGTACTGATAGTGCTGTTGTCTGATTTCTAAACAAAACATGACTTGACTTCAGCTTATTGTTTTCTATCATCTCATCATATGTACAGAGGCATCATTTTAGATCAGCTGGCAATTTGATTAAAGGTGACTGAGTCTTTGCAGGCTGGACCACTAAACTTTATAGCAATTTGCCTGAGAAAATACATTTATAGTGTTTTCAAGAAATTTAGCCAACAGTGGCAATGAAGTGAAGGTTACTACTATTAATAGAACTCCAACTAAGAGATTTTCTATATACAAGCATCTTGGTTTTTGGCTGGATGACAAATTGTCCTTCAAAAAAAACATACTGTTTACCTGACTAAGTCACTAAAATCAAAACTGGCATTTTCCTACAGATAATAAAGCTTGTTTTCCACCACTGCCTCCATGTTAAAACCTCTGGTTGTGGTCTATCACTCGGCCCTTAGATTTATAACTGGGGTTTACTCGCCCATCACTGCACTTTCTATCAAAAGGCTGGGTGGCCTCCCCTGGACATGAGACAAGAACAGCTATGCATTTTGTTCATTTATAAAGCTCTGCTGAACAAACATCCTGGCTACCTGACTGGTCTTCTAGAGTTCAGATAAACTGTGCACCCTACTCGGTCCCGGTATTACCTAGTAATTGAAAATCATCGGATAAACACTGAGGTCGGAAACTCAGCCTTCAATTATTATGCCCCACACAAGTGGAACATTTTGCTGAAACAGACAAAACCGGACAGGCTGATTCCTTTCTGCCACCTTGAGGGTCCTAAGTCTGACATTTTACAATATGAATGCTTATGTGTCCACTTAATTTGTTCTAATTTGTTATGTTATTTGTGAGATTGCCCTTACCTGGCTGTATTTCAAAATTTTAAATCTTACTATGTATTTGTGCTTGTTATGTATTCCTGTAGTCAGGGCGTTGTTGAAAAAGAGAGCTTGCTCTCTATCAACCTTAACTTTGGATTTGTTTTTAAGAGCCAAATGGAAACTCACTCTTGCAGACTTGCTTATGTTATGAATATTTTTGTCAATACTGCCGTTAAGCACTTTGTAAATTTATCTTTGAAATACAAAAAACAAACAATAAAGTTTTATTATCATCCTCTTGAAGGCATCCATGCTGCAATTTATGATGCCTTTTAATATCTGAAAGACGCATTAGCCATAAGAAAGAAGGCTTTTTATCTTTTCAACAAGAGTTGCCTATGATTTTCTGTCATGATGATCATGACTGAGATTGCCCCTACACTCCAATCCACAGCTGACTGCAGCTACACACTGTTCCTCTCATTTGTCTTTATTTAAAGTTTATATTATGTTCAGAAACTAATGAGCCACTTACATGTGGGCAATGTGGCCCCTAAAGTGTCATACTCTGATGGAATTTAAAATGTCACTTCTACAATCAGTGGGTGGTGTGCACAATAGTGCAACATGTTAAATATTCATTAATGTTTCCCACACTTCGATTTATCTGTTGTAACGGCCCAACACAACATCTGACAGGTCCACAACAAATAGCTTTCCCAAACTCACACAAAGCGTTAACAGCAGTTATATGATGCATGTACACAGTGTTTTTTCACTGTAATGTGTAATCCTGCACATGCCCAGCAAGCCACCACCACAAATGATCTAAGGACCTGTGGGTGATACCCTTTGGTGCGGGTTGTTAGTGGGCTAATTATATCTCTCTATCTAGTATTAGTCTATTATTACCTTCCATTAGAATACCACCCCATTTACAACACCTGGAAATTATTCTATCTATGAGTGGCAATGACTTTGAGTCTGAGAGGTGATTGTAGCCATGGTCGTTTTGTAAATGCACCCCAAACCAGGAGCCTTAAAGAGACTCTGTGCAGGATTTCTTCAGTGATATAGTGATAACTCGTAATTAAATCAAAAACAAACAAACAAAACATAAATGTCACTGTTACAAACATCGTGACCTTTCATTCACCCAAATCCACTGACCCTGTTGTTCCAATGCACATGTGGCCAATGTGGAATCTAAAAAGTGCCTCAATAAAGTAAATCTATCTATCTATCTATCTAAAAGAATAATACTAATGTCTGATTACCCATTGCCTGAAACTTGCACATAGATATGCTATTCATAGGCAAGTGGATTGTTAATGCTGCATTCATTGGATGTTCGGTAAATATGAACTGCTGACTGTGTAAAAGCTTTCAGGTCAATGTCCTAGTGGCAATTACAAGTAGGATGTGGGATTTTTTTTTGTTGTTTTTTTTGTTTTTTTGGTTGGCTATGATCTCTCCTACCTGGCATCACAAAGTGTGGAAGTGTGTCAGCACAAACAGTAAACATAGCAGCAAATCTACTGATGTTAGCAGGCCGCTGCAAATACCTGCTGCAGTTTGTTTATGGTTGGTTAAATACAAATGATTTTGGTTGTGACCATCCCAATGAGTAAAACACACAAAGAATGCTTTCAAGGTGAAGCAACAAAATCCTATACTCCCATTTCCTTCAACATTTCTTGAATGTGTAAGAACAGCGAGGGAAGTAAATATGAAGTGCAGGAGCAATGCTGGAAAAAGTATCAAATTCATATAAACACTTATAACAGAAGTGTCATGACAATTGTTAAATCTAAGCTGTTTAACATTTTAGTTAAAATAAAATAAAATAGTACAAACAAAAAGCAAGCAGTGTAAGTTCATATCATTACGAGTAACCCAGGCAACACCTGTAAATGCCTGACTGTTCATGAGCATATGGAGAAATATGACCACCAAAATCTAATTCTGCACCCAAGTCAAATATCACTGCAATATGTACAGCAATACAGAAATGCTATAACAATGCCATAACAATAACAATGCTATAACAATGCTGTACTTAAACAGTCAGACCTTACCTTGTCAAACGTGATAAAGGAAACCTGTTTTAACTCAATCAGCCGATCCTCATCAGTTTGGGTGATCACTGGCTGCCACACAAGCTGGAGAGGGAATCTGGACACACAAACATACACAACACACGCCACATACACACATACAAATTGAGGCAAGATATGTCTGTGTTTTCCTTTGTCTTGACAGAGCTAATCAGAGGTTAGGGTATTACACGCCAATCTGTGTGGAAGTTAAACGGCCTTCTCATGGAGGATCTGGGTTTCTGCTCGCTACTTATGGAGTTCTTCACCACTACAGTAATCCAATCCAATAAGCACTATCCCCTGTTAACCACTCTCCCCAGCACCACAGTAATCCTTGGGAGGGGGAGAACAACAACAACAGTGAAAACATTTACCCTTTTCACTATTCTTTCGTATCTTCAGACAAATTCAGAGAATTGTTGGGTTTTATTAGAACGGCATACTGTTTAACTGTGTGTATATTTGAGAGATAATATTTTTAAAAGTTATCAAAAGTAGTTAGGGTAAACTGTTTGCTATACTGCATTACAGACACCCTAGGACCTCAAATGTTCAATTTGAGTTTTGAGTTTTTTACTTTTATATTTTCAACGCAAAAGACAGCTTCTTATGCCAAGAGTGAACTGATTGTTTGCATTGGGTTAGCCCAAAGCCTTGGGGAATGCAAAGCCATTATGCCATAAAGACAGAGCTTCCTGGAGCCAAGTGATTGGTATGCAGAGGAATTCCCTCAATAGGTGTTGGTATGAGGACTAAATCAATTACTACAAATGTGTCCATTGCCATATGTGTGACGGTATAGACTTACAACACTTCAACAGATTTCATAAGACAGTCTAAATAGGACAGTTAAATAATTAATCTTGTCATTCATAATTCATCCTTTTCCCCACATTTCTCAGTGAGGTTGTATAATATTTACATGTGCATCAAATTAAGACCTAATCTGAAAAGTTAGAGGCCAGATCAAGCACTACAGCCACATCTTCATAGTTTAGCTTATCAACTCAGAAAACTCCTCACGAGCCCTCGTGGATTTTGTTGTGGTACTTGAGCATTTTTTCTTATGGTTATGAAAGGGAGGAATGAGAGAATTAGCAGCAAAAACAACCCGTGTTACACAATGAACTGAACTATCCTGAGCTCAGCATTTCAGTTCAGAACTGTATGACAAATAAAAAGAATGTTTTGAAGCAATTTGGGAGGGGTAAGTAATTATATCTACGGATATATTTCACGCTGTAATATAGTGCACCTTATTAAGTAATAACTCGATAAGCAAAAGAAACAAAACATGGGTAAAGATAATGTACATGGACAAAGAGGGCCTACATGAAGAGCCTGAAAAGTCTGCACAGTCCTCGTGGACTTGTTAATGTTGCTCATTTACCTTCAACCTTTCATATATTGGAATACAAGTCCAAGTCATAGAGCTCAAGAAATCAAATGTATATGTACTGAAATCACTAATAAGCAACAGCCAACAGCTCAGGAATCTGACTTAAAGACCATCTATTTTGTCGCCTGCTGTAGAAGGTAGATATCAGTCATTATTTTGAGGCAGTATTCTGTTCTAAAAATCTAGTTGGCTGGTAATACTGGATGTTCCTAGTTGACCTAGTTAACAATGGGAAGTAACATCCATCATGGCTGATAGATAAAAATGTTGTTTCCTGACCTGGAGTCTGAGACAGGCAGGGCCCTGTGTTACAAAACTAACTCTAATTTTCACAGGGGTGTTGGGATTCTCGTTGAGTCTGTAGTATCACAGATAAGGACAAAAGGCTTGCCTGTTCTTATTATTAAGGAAAGATAATAAGCTGAGCCAACTGTGTAAACAGAAAACATCATGCAAAACCCAACTGGAGATGCAAAAGACATTGTGGCCTAACACCATAACATTGATCTGTGCTGTGTATAGATCTGTGCTGGTCTTGCCAGTATTCAGCATTTAACCTACATTTTAAATCACTGTTTTGAGCTCTTACTATGTGTACAAACACAGTTGAATTAAATGTGTTAAGAGAGAAAAAGAGGGAAGGCAAAAGGGACACTTCTGTGGAAAGGTCTGTGTGCATGCTAAATCCTGACATCAAATGTAGTACCTGACAGGTCAGCTAATTTAGCTAGCAAGCTAACATTAGCCGAAAGACCAGCAACAGCCAGCAGTTTAAAGGCTAGCTTTTCAGTAACTTATACAATGCGCTAACACAAAGAAGAATATTAATACATTATGGGAAATGGCTAAACATAAACCCAGCAATATGAACACGAAAATAATAATTTACTCATTGGGACTTGTGCCATGAAAACAAGGTCCTTCTGCTGTGAGCAAAATGTTGCTGGGTCTCTGACTAGTACTACTTGAGAGGAGTGGCTAAATTAGCTTGCTAGCTCAGGCTTCTCCTGGCCAGCCATGACTAGCGTTAGCGATAAAGCTGGCAAAATCCTGGCAGCACAACATAAGTCATTAACAGCCGCCATGGATTAACAACAACTTCACTCTTACCGAGGCTCTGGACGCTGTGGATGCAAAAGTGACACCAGACAGACACGAATCTGCTGGATGCGGTGGGTAAAGAAGAAAGAAGATCGTGAAAAAGAGCGAATGCAGTGCTCAGTGGCTGTGGAGGTCTTCACCTGGTGCTTCCATGTCTGTTTACCAGACTGCATTCTGGGACAAAGACGTCACGGCGCCAGGGCGCATGTACCGCTGTGATGAGTAACGGCAATCCAACGGTCTGACGACGTGAACTGTAAACACTGTTAAAATAATAAAACATATATATGAAATCTCTCCTTAGTTAAATTAAATTGAAAGATGACGTGGGGCACGTCGCTTTGCTGTCAAATTAAAAAACGTGTTTGCCTTTTTGACCAATCACTGCTGCCCGTTCCTAGGGGCGGGGCGCCGTGTGCACTTCCAGTTGTAGCAATAAAGTTTATTGAGACGCATTGCTACTAGCAAACATGGGGGCTGTTACAGATGGTAGGTACACGACATGGATAACTAAATGATGTAAATTCTCCACAATTTACTGTGAATAACAAAATGCGCCCAAGGTAACATGGCGTTACCCTCCATCGCACTGTATTGTCAACAAAAACCGAGTAGTACGTGTATATCTCAGCCAGCTAGCTTCCGTAGCGGCTATCCGTAACATAAAGAAGCCATGTTAGCTCATGTTAGCTAACGTTAGCGCTCTTGTCGGTTATTGTTTCCCCCATTGTTACGCCTTAAAAGTCAGCTTTAATCTCTTTGTTGGTGTTATTGTAGATGAAGTTATTCGGAAGCGTCTGCTAATCGATGGAGACGGAGCTGGAGATGACCGCCGCATCAATGTGCTTCTGAAGAGTTTCACCAAATGGTGCAACTCGCCCGGCACCCCGGAGGAAGGGTATGTTCATGTGCCTTTAGAGTTAGACTTTTGTCTGCTATTCTACTTTTTTTTTTCTCCCAAAGCACCCATTTTTTCAAGGCAAGGTTATGTGTATAGCACCATTGATGCACAAAGCAATTCAAAGTGCTTTGCAGAGGCATGGAAATACATTAAGAGAAATGAAACATCGAGGAAATATTAAAAGTTAAAACTCAATAAAAGCAGAAGAATTAAAAAAAAAATCAAGGCAAGAAAGGTTTAAAAATGTCAAAAGCAGAAACAAAACAAGAACAAGCAAAAAAAAATAATGCTTTCTGATTATAAGGTGGTAATGTATGTGTTTTATTGGCAAGCTGCAGCACACTAATGTTTTAAGCCCTGATTTAAATGAGCTAAGGGTCCTTGGGTATTTAGGAAGCAAAATCCACAGGTTGGGAGCATAGTAACTAAAAGCTGCTTCACCTTGTTTAGTTTTGATTCCCCCAGATGACCTGAGGGGCCTAAATGCCTCGTAAGATACCAGTAAATCAGAGATTTATCCAGGCCCAAGACCATTTAGTGCTTTGTAGACAAGTTATATGATTTTAAAGTCTATTCTTTGACACACAGAAAGCCAGTTCAGTGATTTGAGAATCAAGATAGCAGGTACACACCTAAATCCTTGGTAGAGATTTGCTTTGGCTTACAAACTGCCCTCCAATCCTGTTTAGATTCACACAATACCAGAGGATGCTGGGCACACTGGCCCAGTGTGAATTCTCCATGGGGAAGACGCTGATGGTTTATGACATGAACCTTCGGGAAATGGAGAACTATGAGAAAATCTACGCAAATATAGGTGTGTTCTGAGAATTTTATTAAAGCCATTACCTCTTACATTTATTTCCCTTGTTTCCTTGAAACATACACATAGGCCCATGGCTTGTAATGTTTTATTTTCTTTAGATTCAAAATGATCCATGCATGCACATGTGTATCACCTTTGTACAGTGGCATCTGTCATTAAAAAGAGCATCGAGAAGTTAAGTTTAGAACAGTACAATAAATCAACTACAGTACAAGTACAGTGAAGCACAAACCAAGGACAGATATAGTCCAGTCAAGCTCAGCCCACATTATCTCAAGTCGACTTCGGACGTCCAGTAAGGAAATTAATTGCAAACTACAAAGGACATCCCAAGTCTATCTGTAGAAAACAGAGGCATCACCGTTAAGTCACTAAAAGAACTTTCAAGATCATTAGAAATGCAGTAGAAAGGATGGCCTCCACCTGTTATTTTTATTTATTTATGTATTTATTTACTTATTCTTCTTCTTTTTTTTTTTTTTTAATTTAAAGTAACCCCTGGTTAATCTGGATTCAGGCCAATAACAGAAGTTACTCACTTAATTTATTTGTTTATCCTGATTTTGTGCTCCTAAATACAACCCCACCCAAGCAAAGCACAGTGTAAAAAAGGCACTGAACCGCTTTACTAAGTTCTTTGCAATGTTATGAACAACTGAAAATATTTTAATGGGAGTTCTTTTTCATTGTTAGAGTATTAGCAGTAGCAATGATAATGCATAGGGGACCATATTAATTCACCCAGTGTCATGATTTTGTGTTAAAACACCAAAACAACTCACACTGTGTATTAGGAGCATACATGTAACATTGACATTTGAATGAATTATTCAGATATATTTCAGTTTCATATGAGCATTTGTGAAATATCTGTTATTTGTTTAAAAAAAAGCATTACTTGAGCCACACAAGCTGTCTGTTATCAAGCTGCAGCAAGGAGGACCTACATTTTTCATCACTTTGCTTTCCCTGTTTTAGAGCAAAATATCACATCTGCACATGAAAAGATATCAGAATGCAAAAAAGAAATCCAGAGGGCAAAGAGAATACGCAAGAATCGTCAAGGTAAGCATGTATTCAGGGCTCCAACCTCTTAAAAAATCCCTCCCAGGTATTTACCAGAGATTCACTTTTTTGCAGGTTTTTTTTTTTGGTTTTTTTTTATATTTAAAAAGACCAGTTGTTCTTTAGTGGCATCACTGAAGCCATGTAAAGGTGAAATACATTTAATTCAACAGTTTTTATGTCAGAACGCAAACTTCACCACGGAGGACAATAAAGTAACTATCTAAAGCAATGCTTATGTAGGTTTTTATGTGTTATTTCAGGGGCTATAATCTTAATTGTAATTTATCAAACTCTATCTTAATATCCTAGAACAGATGTGGTCAACAGAGTTTCATTCATTAGTTTAAATCTAATTTTATTGCGAACTGAGAAAGACATAGCTTGCTGTGGTGATAGCATTTATGGAGGGTGAGCACATTTACTAGAGTCTCTATAATTGCAAAATGGTAAAGGCAAATCAGGATTAGTCCATATGGTTGTTTGAGTCAACCGAAGAGAAATCATTGCTTCACTGGTTTTGTTTTTTTTTTGTTTTTTTTCTGAGAGTAGTAATGACTCAGTTTCTGAAAGTTGACTGGGATGTGTCACCAGTCTTGTCACTACCAATGAAAACAATTAGTTGCAATAAGGATGAGAAAGAAATAACTACAGAATCCTCTTATTTAAAATATTGAACAATATTTACAGCTGTCTTGTATTGCTGCTTATCCTGCATTTTGCCCTCCCTAGCGTCTGCATTCTGTTTTATTTTGCAGAGTATGACGCGCTGGCCAAGGTTATCCAGCAACATCCAGACCGGCATGAAACACTAAAGTGAGTTGACCTCATGTGTTTCATCCCCAAATCTTGAACGTCTTGAGAATGATGGCTTATCCTGTTATTTCTCTCTTGTTTATACGTTTCCCCTACAGGCAATTAGAGGCACTTGACAAGGAACTCCAGCAGCTGTCTCACATCAAGGAGAACGTAGATGCAAAGGTAAAGCCAAATATATTCATGATCCTTTTTTGGCCATCCTGAAATGTCATCAGTTTGTAATCTACGTATTTTATTTCCCCCTTAGTTGGAGTTGAGGAAGAAGCAGTTCCATGTGCTGCTCAGTACCATACAGGAACTACAGCAGACACTTGAGAGTGAGTAAACCAAGGCTCCCATATTTGCCCCAAGGTTATTAGCATCAACAAAACCTAACAAAATATCAAAAACCAGATGTGAAAAAAAAAATTTATTTCGTTAACTGAAATAAAATCAAAATAAAGCTTTACAAAAAAGTTAACTGACACTGTTGCAAGATTACAATGAAACAGTTTTGCAATTTAGTTGAAATAAACTAAAATTATAGAGAAATTGTCTTAGATTTTCAACCTTCTGAATTTATTTCATACATAAGCCTAGTACTTTGGGTGGAGTTTTACACCAGCAGATGGCTAATATCCTTCGGTCAGCACTGTCGCACAAGCTAGACCTTTTTGAATCTCGCTCCTGACCAAATCCTGTCAGGGTGTCATTTTAGTCTCTAACATTGTGACTCCACTCACATTAATGTTGCACACACCATTACAGTCATCTGATCCTCACTAAAATATCAAAAGAGAAATAAAAACCGTCATAAAGGTAAAAGATGGGGTGATTGGTATTTATCTTTGTTTGGATTAAGATAAAGAAGGATTTAAAAAAATAAATAAATTCTAATCCAACACAAACTCTTAAAGCAACATCATAAAAATAGATTATATTGATATTAGTGACACAGAGCTTGTAATGTAATGATAAAATTGATTTTTGTCTTTTCTAGATGATGAGAAATCAGACAATGATGACAACAACCAGGAAAGCCCCACTGAGAACGGCGAATGAACATTGATGAAATAAACGAAGAGAAATGTTTTTAAATGATTCTTTTCTTGTCTAAAAGTTGTTTTGTACATATTTTTGAATAAAGGCACCAGTTATCCTTCTCTGTGTTATTCTTCATATATCTACTGTAATGACTTGGATTTTTTAAAATTTATTCATGTTTAACAGAGTACCTTTCATATTTATCATATTCAAAATAATTGAAAGGAGCTGTACATATAGAGGAGAGGAGTTATTTTTCTGCTTGGGACCAAAGTGAATAGATTGACTTAGTCTTGGATCCATACCAGTGAAAACGGCATGATTTGGAGGCCACACATCGTAACGGCACCCATAAATTTTCTACACAATAATATCATGAATCAACCAACTGGATTTGTGACAGGTTGTGCCCTCTTTTTGAGTGACCAAAATTATTTAAGTCTCAGGTTGTTATCTGTAATAACAAGGCTTGGGATGTAGTACATGGTGACCCATGAAACCTACCAGAACACTACATTTTACACAAAATGTGGCCAGATTTCTTTTTTTTTTCTTATCAGTATTCTAAGGATTCACTGCTGATTATGTCATCAAATAGCTAATATCTTTTGTGACTGAAAAGGACGTCTGCTTTAATGGCAGAACTGATATATTTATTTTGGTAGTTATTATTTTTTTCTTCCAAGAGGTGTACACCTGCTGTATATGAAAGTCTTACACAGAAATACCCTCCCACCCATATGGGTGGCATGTGTTGCAGAATCTTGTGTGTCAGTGTCAGCCCCACTTTACTCAGCCACTTACACCTCTTCAATTCCACAAGGGGGCGATAAAGTACATGGTTTGGTGCTTTACTTTGGAGTACAATTTGGAGCATTCATTTGAGAGTTTGGTGTTACTCCCAGTACAATTTGCATCACAGTAAAGCTCAAACAGCACAGTAAACGAGTGGTTCTCAAGATTATAGCAATATAGCAGTACTTTATTTGGAAATTTAAGTAAAAGTGTACCTCTGCAAACAAGTAAAAGAAAAACCTGGCTAAATGCACTGGCTAAAACCAGTGCATTGCAATCAGTTTTTTCACATAGAATAACTGTTAATGTGGGACTGATTGCCTTCATAATAACTGAACATTCCAGGTGAAACTATCAAAATATACTAAGCTCACTTTACTATGATTGTCGAAATCATAGCGACAAGAAGAAAAATGTTTGAGAAACTGTCTGATTGTAAAATCTCAAGTGCCGTTATTTAAAATGGCAAGAACAGATGATGACACAGTGCAGTTTAGTCTCCTGATGTGGCTGGGCTTGGCCATACTGTGTTGGTTCAGCATTTTACTCTACAGTATGGTTGCCATATGAAATTCAAGGATTCAATAAAAACATTTCTGTGTTTTTAAAGCTATTTAGTGCTTTGTGTAGTTTCTTTGTTGGGAACCATGGCATATTTATGTGTATTTACAGAAATTTAAAGAGCAGCTGTCCATTTTACATTTAAGACCCACTACAGTACCACTTAACTTATGTTGTCTGACCACTTTGTAAACAACATACAAAACAAAACTAAAGAACAGGAAGAGAAAAAAGCAGCAGGAATCCTATATACGGTATGTGGCAATTGGCAGGAGGTGAATATCAAAGCAAAGCTGATGCCATTAGGCCATGACCCCAACTAGAACTCCACCAGGTAAGAGCGGGCCTTCATCAGGCGTTTGAGGCGACTCTGCAAGGCGGCTCTCTTGGCACCAATGTCCATATCCTCCTTCAGCAGGAACTCCATGTTCTCCTTGTCCTGAATCATCTGTAGCATCTCCCTCTGCAGCTGAATGGCAGACTCTTGCAACATCTGATAGCGAATCACCAGAGGGATCTGGTCAGCCAGACGCTGGCTGGCAATCTAAGGAAGGTAGATTGAGGTGGCATGGAAGTAGATTAAAAGAAAGACCAGTTATATTAAAAAAAAAAAAACATGGAGGAGACAGCTTGCCCTTTATGTACACCTTCCTGTCAATGTTCTTTAATGATAACTATTAGATTAATCAGGCTTAAATCAATACTTACGCTATAATATGATTTCAGGTGCAACATCATCTCCTGCAGTGTGGCATTGTTATCTGGGCAGTAAACAATCACTCTTTTTGAATTATGGTTTTGAATCGGCAGATCCTCGTCCTCCTCCTCCTTCTTCCTCTCACTCAAACTGCTGCTGTATGTGCTGTCCTGGGTGTAAACAATCAGCTCCATCTGGAACTGGGTTCTCAGCATGGACTCAGCAGTTGCCTCCTTCTCCCGCTTGATGGCTTCGATCTTACCCTGGACAACGAGCAAGTATTAGGTCATTCTCAACATTCATAATGATGCACATCAAATCCTGAGAACCCAAGGAGGTGACAGTAAATACTTCAGAATAACATTATTTTTGCACAAATCAAGACCATTTTGAAAGAAGGTAGGGCTTCCAGCAATCTCACTTGCATCAGTTGTAAAAAAAAAATAACATTAAGAGATGCATAGATGATTGGTTACCTTGGCTGTTTTCATGAGATTAGGAAATCCAGGAAAGCTAACATAGGCCAGCTGAATGAACACCTTCCTCACAGCATCTATGGGTAATGGAAATATAAGGTAACAGCTTAATTTCCCGGTCTGGTAGATGCATGAATTATGCAACCATGCAAATAGTTCTCTGGGCAGACATGAATAACAAGACACATTATTAGTTGCAGTGATTGTAATGTGTAGGCCACGACATACCTGCTATATCTTTGAGTTTCTTGACAGCAGGTTCCTCAAGCTGTTTGATCTGATCCTTCACCATGACCTCAAAGGTCTTGTAGTTGATGAACCCTGGCAGTTCTCTACCACGGTACATCTCTTCATATGCAGCTACTTCTCTCTCAATTCTCTCGTTAACTGCAATATATAGACTCAAATTTCACAGCCCTGCTAATGTGAGAATAACCAATGTATGTAGATGAACCTAGACCAGAGATGTTGCACTCACATTTTTGTCCAGAGCGGTCTAAGTGGGCCTTCCATGTTCCAAACTGTTTTCTGAGTGTGGAAAAGACATTGAGCCTCTCTCCACACTTCAGCTCCTCTCCTGTTGTTACACTGAGAGCATCGTGAGTGAATTGTGTCACTTTCTAAAACAAACACAGAGCAGGAGAAAAAGGTGTCAACATTTGCTCTGCGTATTAGACATGCGGTAGATAGATAAACACAATTAAAAACAGGTTTTTGCATTGCCAAAAATAGGTTTTTGCATGGTCGCTGTTTGTCACTTATGTGACAAACAATTATTAGCATAAAATACACTTTAGGTAGAAACAGTGGAGAGAGATTGTCCTAAGGACATGGTCAATGAAGGGGCTCACATCAATGAGGAAGACGAGTCTCTCTGCGGTGTCAGATGGGGGTCCAGTGCCATATCTGTCCAGCTCTGCATGGGTTTGTGCCAGCTTCTCTTCAATTTGCTCCTCCAGCCGAGGCAGAGATTTCTGGAGACAAAGACGGGGCAACAGCAACAGTCAAACATTTAACACCTGTGCAGACTCATGCGTATATAGTTATTTAAAAGCAAGTCTCACACTGTAAAGTATTAAAGTGCAGGTATAAGAAATATTCACCTCAATATGATGCACCAGCTCCAGGGTGAGTTTCTCTGCCAGTTTAGGAATGGTGGCATTGCCTTCATCATAGAGAGTGCTATGGTGAGAATGCAAAGTTATATGAGTCCATACCATAACTTGCTTAACAGGTTTTTGCAGAGCCAACACTACACTGGGCGTCAAAATGAAATAGATTAGAATTACCGGAAATGAGCATGATCTTTGAAAAATGCTGTCTCTCTTTCTGTTGCTTCAGTCAGAGACACTTTCTCTGTGATCTCCTTCTGACCCCTGCACTTGACAATCATGTAACCCTTCCTCAGGTGGATGACCTCATTATGAACAATGTCCACAACCGTCTCCTCTGTGCCTCTGTCAACCAAGTCCGGCTTGGTAAGGATACCTGAGAGAGACAAAGAAGTAAGCCCAGAACTACAAAACAGGAGTATGGTCTTCATGTTACCAAAGAGCAATGCAGCGTTCCATGAATCAAACCCATTTACCCAAAGTCCTCTCTCCATCAGGATCCACCTCCTGTGCCATCTTCAAAGCCTCTGTGGTTGCGATGTCAACGTTGCATGGGACAACAACCAAGCTGATGGTTTCTTGCTTCGTGATGAACTTGCTGATCAGTCTCTTGATCTGAAAACATCAATTTACACTTGACCTTTTACATTTTGTCATATTTGGCTGAAGTCTGTTCTAATCACATGGCCATGAAAATTACAATAAAGGTACATTTCATCCCCCCATTACCATACACAATTAAAAGCCTAAGTGCTTGGAAAAGTTGGGCACTGCTAAGATGAAGTGCACGAACATACCTGGTCCCCAATGTTCTCTGGTTGGCCCTTGACCGCCACCCTGGCAATGCCCGGCAGATCAATGAGTGTCAGATCTGGAACATCAGGAGATGCAATCTCCAGACTGATGAGGTCATCACTGATCCCCACACCGACCCCAGCCATATCATCCTGAGCTGGAGAGGCAATATGATGTGTGATCATTACAAGAAAACAGACATATTAATGGCTGAAAAGCAGCTATTTAAATTACCTATAATCTTAAATAACTTCAATAATTGGCTTTTGTTAGCTAGTAGTGATGTGACAATATCTTGTGCAGTTTGGAGAAATGAGCCCTTAGATGTGACATTGGTGTACCTCAGGGATCAATTCTGGGGCCCTTGTTGTTTAGCCTTTACAAAAATGATCTTCTCAATGAAAAGCTGCCTGTGGTCTCTGATTTAAAATAAATTGGTGTAACAATTGTTTGTAATCTTACATAAAAACAAAACAAACAAACAAACAAAAAATCAAGGTGGTAACAAATGTAATAAACTCAATTTGTCAAATTTCTGCCATATCAGAAACTGTCTTTTTTAATATGTTGATCATGTCACATTTGTCAAACTGTTTGACTAGGGCACAAGGCTCCTGTACAACACTCAAACCTGTACAGTCCGCATTCCACCAGGCTCTTAAAGTGCTTGATAGGAGGCCAAAGAGCCATCACCATTGTTACGGCCTGAGAAATCATAATTTACCGAGTCTGCTCTATAAGATTCTGTATGACTTGACACCTCCGCCCCTTAGTATTTTCATAAAGCAGAAAACAGCTGACGATAGACACACTAGGTTTTTGGCAAGAGGGGATTATATAATACTAATGAGGAGGACTGTGTTTGGATTGTCAGCTTTTTCAGTGAGAGCAGCTCACATATGATGCAGTCATATCCGAGACTATGACACATATTGTTCACCTCAAGTTAATTTAAAATCATGGTTAAAAGACAATCAAATGTATGACCATACTCTGTAACCTAGTCAAATAACCTAATGCATGCTTTGTTTTATGCATTGTTGTTTGTTTTAAGTGTTTTCTATGTTCTTATGAAGTGTGCTCTGTTATGTACAGTAATGCTGTCATTACTCCTGCCCAAGGACTGCGGTTAAAAATGAGCCAAGATGTAAACTAGCACATTAATAATGTCTATTAATATGTACCGTCCCTAAAAGTTTAAACTGTATAAATAAATTTTAAAAATATACCTTGTCGAATATGCTTTTCCACATCCGCAGGTTCTTCAATCTCTTCCTCATGGTCTTGGTAGCTTATCTTGCCATACCACTCCTCTCCGTCTCTCTTTCTTTTCATCTTCAGTTCAAGAGGGCATCTTGTGACAATACCTGTATTATGAAAAGGTCAATGAGGAGAATTTTGGGCACATGTATCTGAAATATGTACTAGAAATTCAAATATGTACTTCAAATACTTGTAGGTCATTGCAACACTGTATACATTGTAGCCTGGTTACATTGTCCCCAATCCAGAAACAACAGTCAGGTGATTGCTGACCATTTTTCTGACTAATATATTGTAAAACTAATATGCTACCCGAAGCTTTTGCTGTATATCTGCCCCTGATGCTTTCTGCTGGACAGTAAGGCCATCCCTAACGCTACCCTTAACTTCTTTTCCTGACTGAAATGTCTCAGAGAAAGCATGACCTTGTTGACACTTTGTAACTGGAGTTGAAACACTTTAACATGTTAATAAGCTGTGTTATTTTTGCTAAACAATAAATGCAATCATATATAGATCAAAGCTTACAACGAACCTAGTTGATGAGGTTAGCTAATGAAATATATATTCTTCATATATTCTACACTTCAGTCCTGTTTGCCTGCTGTCTTCAGTATTTGGGTCCTTATTTGCCTGTACATGACATACATACTGAGTTTGTTATACAACGTCATACCTTGGGGGTTTTGTAATTGCTCATGTATGAATTCGTCATTATCATCATCAATTTTAATTTCTGCACTTTTTGAATTTCTTACTGATACATTTACATTTGGGTTGTTTTGTATTTCGTATCAAAATACATTTGGATGTTTGCCCCTCCATGACCGTGCGTATTTAGCAGGGATGATTGGATGGATAGGGTGCGTCCATTCCTCAAAAATTATAGGTGTACTTTTGACTAAGACTGGAGGGATGAAGCTCTTCAAGCTGAATGCCAACACCTAATAGACTTCTCACTTTTACTTACCACTGCCCCTTGGCAAAGCCACTCCTGACAGCGCCTCCAGCACAGAGCTCTTCCCCGAGCTTTGGTCGCCAATCACGGCGATGGCAGGCAGCGCCAGGTCCTTCTCCACGCCCAGGGAGCGCAGGGAGTCGATGAGGTCAATGCAGGGGCGCACTTTCTCCTCATATTGCTGGTTAAGTGTGTTCATTATGCCCGATCGTCTTCTGGAAGAAAATCACTACAAATGTCACAAACCTATTTAAAAAGAGCCCAACAGCTGAAGTAAAGTGTGTGGCTGATGAACCAAACAGGCTGTAGCCAAGTTACTTGCTGAGAGCGGAGACAACAAATTGAGTGCGGCTGATGCGGATGGTGTGGGCAGCTCCGTGCTACTGATGGAGTCCGGCTCCTCAGTCTGAGTGGAGTATGCGGGAAACCGATTCTTAACTTAGGTTTCGTTTTCCCCACCTCCTCTCGCTTTCCTTTTCTTCGGTGTGAGGTGAACAGTACCTGAGAATGGAGTATTTCCAGCGTGAACTCGATTGTTAAGTTTCGTTTATTTTTATTTCCTCCTTGAACCCCCCCTCCACCTTCCCCCCGTCTGTGTGTTTGTGTGGTGAGTAGATGTAGATGACTGAGTGTGTCCAGTGTCTCAAACCCTCTGAATAAGATTGCTTCTTTCTCCTGTTCTTGCAATAAACCATACATATATAAACTGCTTGGATACCGCCATATGAGATGTTTTCTCAGACGCATGCACAACATTGCAGGTCAGGCAAAAACATGCGTCTTCAAAAGCTCATTATTGTGAGATCCAGCTAAAACATCAGAGGTCCTCAGTAATTTGTTTAGCTTTGTTTTGTTTTGTTTTTGGCTGCTTTCTGTGCAAGTTTGTGTTGCTTTGAGGACAACCAAGGCTATGTCAGGGAAACTGAATGGAGAGATAAAGCTCCTGACCAGCAGGTGCCGACAGCAGCCTGGCTGAACGCTCTCGGCGCCTCGTAAACACACCACTGAGAGCGAGAGAATGAGGAAGTCACATCCAGAGATGAAATTGTGCACATTACGGTGTGTCAAAATCCGTTTAGAGTAGACATGGCAACACTGCAGTTTCTCAACGCCTTCATCTCTGAGAGGCTGGCAGCGGCGGCTGTGGAGATTTTCGGGGCGGTGGAGAAAACATTGATAGAGTACCAGGGAGAGATCAGCCGATCCAAGGAGGAGATAGATCATCTGCGGACACTGGTGCTGTGGCCTGAAGTCAAATTGCACAGGGCAGGTGAGTGGAATTGATCAAATCAGTCACTGATTACCTTCTCAGTCATCAGTCAAAGCTGTGCAATGATGCACTCCAATCTGCTTTCATTTTTTCTGACTTTTGTGCAGGCAATAACCAAAGCTGTTCTGCAGTTAGAGTAGCAAGCCTACAGGTCCAGTTTTATTCATTTCCCAAACTGTTGTTTTCAAATGTATTGCAGCTCAGCGTTACAAAAATGTTATTTATGGTGTTTTGCAGATAAATGTAGTTTAGCTGGAAATGATTGACCATTGAAGGATTATTGATGACGAAAGCATCATGGGAGAGCAGTCACAACACCGAGCCTTGGCAAATATCACACCACCTGCTGAGTGGAGGCTTTCCAGGGAAAAGTTGCTTGATTGGGAGGTTTTTCGTTGTTAAATTTGAAAACATGTGTATTTTAAGTGAGTGTGGGGGCACTCAACTCCAGTTTTGATCTTAAACTGCCGGTGGATGAATTTCTGAAAATACAACTTTAAATTGAACTACTCTTATCATTTTTACCAGTGTGTCTATATATAGAAATTAGGATTATTATTGAATGAAATACATTTGATTGTGTAAGTCTGCCAACAGAGGAACATTTGAATTTCTATTTTATGCCCTCTTTTATTTTCTCATTCTTATCTGCAGGCCATCGGGTCACTCCTCAAAGCTGTGATGAGGAGGGTCCCCCTGAGCAGCACCACTGTGATGATGAGTGGAGCCCAAACGTCAGCCAGGAGCACCCAAATGCCCTTCTCATTAAACAGGAACTTGACGTCAAGGCTGATCAGCGAGGACTTTCCTCAAGGCAGAAGTCTGATACCATTGTGTGTCCTCCGTTTGTGAAAAGAGAATGCCACCAGCACTCCCCTCCGCCTTTGCACCTCTACCGAATACTAACTGTTGAACACAACTCTGTCAGCACAACAGAGGATATCAAAGCAGAGCCTGATGATGATGGGTTTGTAACATCTCCATCAACCGGGGAGGCAGAGTCACCCTGTGGAATAAATCCAGAGTGCTCTGGAGTTCAACGAGAAACCCTGCAAGGTGAGGAGGAAAGCCATCAGAGCTTAGCAAAATAAAGCACTCCTTTATTTTGTACCACCAAAGAGATGGGGGACATTTAATCAGGTGAAAACAAAGAGTCATTAAATAAATGGATGTAGGTATGCATGCTGTCTCAAATTAACTTTTTTTTCTTGTTGAGTAACACTTCTTTAGACTTGATGCAAATGACAAAACAGCGGAGATGTGTACGTTGCAAAATTAGGCTTATTCTGACATTGACTTTCTCCTTGTAGGTTCCCTGGAAATTGCTCCTCATGGGTACAGGTCCCCTGAGACGCAGTACTGTGAACAGGATTGGAGCCCCTGTCAAGATCATGAGGACCCTGACGCCCCACAGATCAAAGAGGAAAAGTTTGCATTGTCTGGTCCCGGGGAGTCCGACAAAGACTGTAAACTTCCCATCCAGTGTGAGAAGAGTGTGTATGATAAGCCTCACTGTTCAAGCCCCAGCCAAGATCAAACTCTCAGGTACAGAACATTTTACACAGCGAAGGAAATGACAAGAGACCCCGATGGAGAAAACTACCAACTATCAAGATCTAGCCGAGTTTGTCAGTCCATCTTCTCAGTGAATCCAGACTATACAGTTGCTCATGGTGAATATGTGGAGAATGCGGCAGGTGTCGAGAATGGAGAATGGCTAAAGGCGCTCAAACCAAAAGGAACAAGGACAAAGAAAAGGCAAATCTCTAACTCATGCACTGAAGGAAGAGAAAGCTTTGGTGTGGAGGGAGACGTGAATGATCTCACCAGGGAAAGACGCCACACGTGCCCCATATGCAGGAAGCGTTTCAAAGAGTCAAGTCATTTAAGGGATCACGTGAGAATCCACACAGGAGAGAAGCCATTCCAGTGTAAGGAATGTGGCATGAACTTCAGGCAGAGTGGTGCTTTGACTTTACATATGAGGACCCACACAGGGGAAAGGCCGTACCAGTGCAGCGACTGCGGCCGGCGCTTCAATCGGAAAGGAGACATGGAGACTCACAGGGTGACTCATACAGGAGAAAGGCCACACCAGTGCCTGGCATGTGGGAAAAGCTTCAGAAGGAAGAGCAACTTAAACACACATTTAAAGACACATGCAGAGGAGAAAATGGATTACACTGAACCATTGTGAGTGTGCAAAGACATTAATCAGATGCAATCAGTAGATATTTAATTCATTACTTAAAGACAGCAGACACCAAGATTTCCAAATTAATTTGAATTATTTACATTTTCATTATAAGGAGAAATGACATCTAAAATTTGTTTGTGCACAATGAAGTTTGTGATTGAAGGAAGCATTTTTGCAGAGGAGAAATGACTAACGTTTTGCCTTGCACCCCTGTGGACTGTAAACACTGTGTGACATAATTTGAACATTAGGTTTGTGATGTAAGCTTCTCATTTTGTCATGACACCATTCATTAAATTGCACTGGGTTTAGTGACTTCTGTTGTTTTTTTCCCAAGTGGAGACAGCTATAGTTATAACAGTTATAAAAGCTGAAGTTATAATACCACCGAGGCTACAGCTGAACATGATGTAGAACAGACCAGCACCCCTTGTCTTGACATTCAAGTCAGGGAATGGAGTGTGAAAGATCACCCAAGCCTGCAGCACATAAAGGATTATAAAATCAAACAGCCACTCTTAATGATGCCAGTTAACACACAGGTTGGTCCCAGCAGAAGTAACAGCCACTTTATAACATACTCAGTTATAAATAACATGATCTATTATATGTCAGTGCACTTTAAAGTACAAGAAAAGCAGGTGCAAATGAATGCCAGTAAATCAGAACTGGAATTAAGCAAAATTAAAAAAAAAAGCAGGTTGAATGTAGGCACATTGTTTAAACCTTGTCTTACAGTAAAAATATATGTAACTACTGGCTCCAGGGTTTTTCTTTCACACAAAATTAATTGCTGTCCGAGTATGGGTATGACAAAAATATGAACACTACAAAGACCAACTGTACCTAAATTTTAAGTATCGCCTTCAGTGAGACATTTGGTCTTGAAAACTTGCACTGCTCAGCTTAGCTGGCCATACTCAAACTCGGTCAACAAAACACGAGCCTTTCTGAGGCGATCAAGGCGACTCTGAAGAGTTTTTCTCTCTCTGTTTACACGGAAGTCCTCATCAAGCATGAGCTCCACGTTCTCCTTCTTCTGAAGCATCTGCAGCATCTCCCTCTGCAGCTGGGTGGCAGACTCCTGCAGCATCAGGTAGTTGATCACCAGAGGGATCTGGTCAGCCAGACGTTGGCTAGCAATCTGAAATTAAGAGAAAATACATTGAATTTATTCATATCATTAAGTAAAGCTTCTATTTTCTATTCAGGCCAGATCAATTGTCACATCACAAGTTAAATGTAACATCATTTCTTCTGAAAAGTCTGAAGACTTGAATACTCAAATTACACAGCTCTGCACAGGTAAACTAGCCAGTGCCCTAAAAAGGTAGCATTTGTTAAACTGTTCCTGTATATATTACAAACAATATGAATTCCAGAGTACCTCTGAGACACCCACACTGCACACACTGTCATTTTTATTTTATTTACCCATGGTAGACCACATACTATTTCACAACCGATTACACATTCACATTAATTCCAGGTGCATCATTTCAAAGCAAAGAGAGCTAAAGATGTCACAAAAACTCACTAGCCTATATCACAAATTTTCAGCATTTGTGTTAAACAAACATTTAACACTTTTTTCCCTATGTGTTATTTTATAGTTTTGATATCTTCACTATTAATCTATGGTACATTGTAGAAAATAATAAAAATAAAGAAAAACCATTGAATGAGAAGTTGTTTCCAAACTTTAGACTGAAACTGTATATCAAAGTCCTACGTTATAAACCTGGGATGTAATTAACAGATAAAAATGTGGAGCTGCTCTGCTCTGCAGTGTTTTTATAAATTAACTTTATTATGAACTGCAATTAAATGTGCTTTATAGCATTATGATCCAGGATATGTACCTGGCTTCCCTCACCCTCACATTTATTTTCACAATCACTGTTAACCATACTTCCTAATTTCTTCCCTGTTGAGCAACTAGAAATTTTGCATTTTCTAGTTGTAATGCAGCTGTTAAGAGTTGTAAATACTGGGGAAGTTTGACTGAGTCATCCTAAACCATTATAGTAACACATTCATTCATAAAATTAAACCTCTTAGTTACCTTTATGTATGACATGTAGGGTTATATTATACAACACAAATAGTGAAAAACAACAAAAAATGTTATTGGAACCACTTTCATGTTGGGTAAAGCTTGCAAAATGACACTTACTAGGTAATAGGATTTCAGGTGCAGCATCATCTCCTTCAGGGTGGCCTCGTTGTCCGTACAGTTCACATTTTTAGACCCAAATCCAAATGAGACAGGGTTAGTCACCCCCTCATCTTCCCTCTTCCTCTTCAAACTGCCGCTGTATGTACTGTCCTGGGTGTAAATGATCAGCTCCATCTTAAACTGGGTCCTCAGCATGGCCTCTGCTGTCACCTCCTTCTCCTTTCGGATGAGCTCAATTTTTGCCTGGAAACCAAATCAGCCATTAAATTGTATTAGCTTATGTTTAAAATGACACTGGACATTTATAGTGGCAACTGACCAGGAAAATGCTACCTTAGCTGCTTTGAGGAGGTTGGGAAATCCGACAAAACTGCACTGAGCCAGCTGAATGAACCCGTTCTTCACAAGATCTAGAAAACATACACAAAACAGTGAGAAATGCATGGTTAACACTGAGAAGGGCCTGCTATCACTTTTAGCACTCTGACAACACACAGGCCTACCTGCCACATCCTTGAGTTTTGTGACAGCAGGCTCTTCAAGCTGTTTGATCTGCTCCTTCATAATCGCCTCAAAGGTCTTGTAGTTGACGAACCCTGGCAGCTCTCTTCCACGATACTTCTGCTCATAGGTAGCCACAGCTCTCTCAATCTTCCAGTTGACTTTAATATTGATGGCATTTAAACACGTGATAAGAGAGTTAGTGCATGTCAGCACCGGGTCAGTAGTGGTCATTACAACGACCAGAATGCTTAAACATCAGAATCTGAAAGGGTTTTAACATTTTAACCAATATGGAAGTAATTATTTACCCACTGTAATAATGTTTACATTGACTTAATTATTGAGGATTTGTGGTATGAATGCCACAGAACTCTCTGCCAAAAATGACAAAACAAACAGGTTCACAATGGAAACATACTGTAAGACACTTACATTTTGCTCCAGTACTATCTATCAGGCTCTTCCACTTCCCAAACTCGTCTCTGAGCTTAGAGAAGATGTTGAGGTTGGCCCCACATTGTAGTTCATCCCCTGCAGCGAGGCTGATGGCATCTTGAGTAAATGCTGTCACTTTCTAAAGCCCGGCAGCACCAAATAAAAGAAAGTGGTACAGGTAAGGAAATGTCCTATTCTGTTATCGGCAACGGAGTGCCAGTGCGCAGACTCACGTCAATGAAGAAGTAGACTTTGTCTGATGGGTCCTGTGGAGGTCCGGTGCCACACTTTGTTAGGCTACTTTGTGTGCTGTTGAGTTTCTTCTCAATCTGTTCTTCCAGCTGAGGAAGGGATCTCTGCATATAATCAAGAGGGAAAGGGAAATATTGCACTGTGATAGTGTTTCAATATTTTTTAAATAATATTAAAATAATGTTAGAATATTATTTCAGTAATTTGACAGTTAAAATTCTAAATATGTTGGGCAATATCTTTATATTATGTAACCTGGTAATTTTGAATGAAAAGATATTAAACAAATCACCTCGATGTGATTCACCAGCTCAAGAGTTAGCTTTTCAGCCAATTTGGGAATGGTGGCTTGACCGTCCTCATGCAGTATGCTGTGTAGGAGGAATGGAGAAATGACAACGCTGAGCACTGTCTCACTACTCAGCAAATCACAAGCATGGCCATAGTTGGCAACAAGTCTACCATAAATTACTATACAAGTAAGTCTCTTTATAATACAAAACTCTGTGGGAGACCTAAAGTGTGCATGTTCCTCAAAGAAGGTCTTCTCCCTCTCCATGGCCTCACTCAGTGAGACTCGATCCAGAATCTCTTGCTGGCCCCTGCACTTGACAATCATGTAGCCCTTCTTCAGGGGAATGAGCTCGTTATGCACAGTCTTCACCACTGTTGCCTCTGTGCCTTTGTCAACCAGGTCAGGCTTGGTCAGGATACCTGTACATATCATGAGAGCATTTATGTTGCATTCATTCATCCATTTATTTTTTTTTACATGTTTAAAGGTCAAGGAAACATTTTGGAAAGGTCATTACAGTTGCATGCTCCTTATTTCATTTATTTTTTTGGATTTCCACTAGCTGATGCTCAGCAATCACTAGTTTGCATGACATTAATCACTAATTAATGTCATGCAATGCATGTTAGGCATAGCATAGAAATAAAAAGCACCCAGAGTCCTCTCTCCATCAGGATCCACCTCCTGTGCCATCTTCAAAGCCTCTGTGGTTGCTATGTCAACGTTGGACGGGACAACCACCAAGCTGATGGTTTCTTGTTTTTTGATGAATTTCTGAATCATTTTCTTAATCTGAAAAACAGTCACACAGACAGTCAGACACACACAAACACACACAGTTGACTACCAGCCCTCTGCACATGATAAGATGAGTATGTCCCTACATCTATTGAAGCTATTGTGTTAAGAGTTAAGAATCTAGTTGTTTTTTTCTGTTTAAAACAAAAACACACATTTCTTGTTCATTATTGCACTAAAAAAACCTGATGTAAGACACAGCTGTGACAACTGTACCTTTTCTCCAATGTCCTGTGGCTGGCCCTTGACCGCCACCCTGGCGATGCCGGGCAGGTCGATGAGTGTCAGGTCTGGAACATCAGGAGAGGCAATCGCAAGACTGATGAGGTCCTCACTGATCCCTGCACCGTGCCCAGCCATGTCATTTTGGGCTAAAGGTGGACAGAAACATAACAACACTACCATGAAACAATTAGTCTATTAGTCAATTAGTATTGCTTTTATGGATTTGAAAGTATAATGTGTAATTGCTTTGAGTTGTATTAGTTATATCGTTTGGGTCCTGTTATGTTTGCTCAGATCAGCAAGAATGACCTTGCTCAATGAGATGTTCCACATATGAAGGATCCTCAATGTCTACGTGATGGTTAAAGTGCCCTGGAGGAAAAAGCATTTCATATTACAGGTTAAAATGTTTAACTTCATCAGTCTCATTGGCACAAGCAAGAAATTTTGTCTACCATTTCACCAATCAGTTCAAGAAACATCATTTTGGTTTAAAGTATTTTATTTGAGACAGCTCATCAAGATAGATGAATAAATACACTGAAATAATTTCTTTAATCTCTTTATCTCTTTATTAGCTTTACCGCTGAGTTAGAAAACATCATAGCTACAATGACTCAAAAAAGTCTTTCCCTGAGAACACTGCAGAACCTTTTTCTTTTCCCTCAGTGGAAGTGAAACTACACTGGGTGTAAAGATTTATTTTTATTTTTATTTATTTTTTTGATGATGTAAGACCACTCTTGCAGTGAACTAAATAAAATTTTACTAACCCTCCGGCTCCTTCTTTGCAGTGTAGGTTATTGTCCCTTGCCACTTTTCTCCTTCAGTTGTTCTTTTCATCTTCAACTCAAGAGGACATCTTGTCACAATACCTACAAATTCAAAACAGGGAGACAGGGGTAGATAGGGCTATTAAAACTACTGTTGGCACAACAGCTCAAGCCTGGTAGTTGCTTCTTGAATAAATGAACAGGACATGGGACATCCCATTATATTAAATTGAATAATTCAATCAAAAAAAAAAAAGGCAAACTAGAGTTGTTTATCAGCCGCTGCAGATGCAGGAGTCCTCACCACTTCCTCTTGGCAAAGCCACTCCTGACAGCGCCTCCAGCACAGAGCTCTTCCCCGAGCTTTGGTCGCCAATCACAGCGATGGCAGGCAGCGCCAGGTCCTTCTCCACGCCCAGGGAGCGCAGGGAGTCAATGAGGTCAATGCAGGGGCGCACTTTCTCCTCATATTGCTGGTTAAGTGTGTTATACATGCTGGCCTGTCCCCTGGTGAGAAAGACAAATGTAACACTATCATCAAATTTAGTCTAATGCAAGACTAGAACATTCAGAGGGACAATAATTAAGACTTCTACTGCTCAACAACTCAAAATCTCCATAAACCTGTAGGCCTGTATCTTCAGGGAGCTGATAGCGTTTTTGATCAATGACTCAACAGTCACTGTAATGTGCTGAGATTTCTGACTTTCATAACTCACTTTCTAGCCCACAGTCTGTTTTGGAAAAATAACGTTCTGTCCACTTAAATTAAAAATTTTCTTAATTTTTCATGACTAGCAATCCCTCTTTTTACTCTTTTCCTGGGAAATCACTTGTACAGCTACAGAACTGTATAAAGTTCCTGTATCTTTTGTTTTGTGACATCTTTAGCAGTGTGGCCACCATTTATGTATGTATTTATTTAGTTACAAACAAAAGAACTACTTTTTCAGGAAATCTTTGGAGCATTTATTGTAAAGACTGTGAATAAATCCCTCATAATTTTCCAAAACAAATCAAGGCCTGGGAAACACATTTACTGACTTTTCCCCGAACACTCAGCAAGTGGTTATTGCAAATGGTATCTGCAATAACCTCTGCTTTTCATTTTTGCAAGTCCTGTTGGCCCTCTGTTAAAACAAGTCTGTTAAAACATGGTCTTTTTACAGTTTACAAAGGTTATTTCTGTCTTCAGCTGGCTGAGAGGACATGGAAGCAGAGATTATTCTGTGACATTTGCACTTAGAAACGTATGCAACTAGTGCACAGGGGTGTAGACAGTGAGCAGAAAAGAGTGCATCCCTACTCACCTCCCGTCATTGTTCATCTCTATCTTCTTCTTTTTTCTTCTCTGTTGTTTAAGGGCGGTTTTTGTAGCCACCTCTTCTTCCGCTGCTACTGTCAGGGTTCTCCTCTCCATCTCCATCTCCGCTTTACAAGTGCACAAGCATGTTTTTTTAAGTGAACAGGGAAGTGGTGGACGCACGCACGCACGCACGCACACACACTACGTGACGTGCCAGATACTGTGACTAACGGATTCATCAATCAACAGGTGCGCGCACAGGTGCCAAGACCAAGCCAGGTGTGTTATCTGAGGTGAAATATGGTACACAAAACCAGTCTATTTTGTGAAAATCAAAGGCAATCATGTTCCCAGTTAATTTAATGCGATACGAAAAGCTCAAACAGAACATGAAAGAAGAACAGTTTACTAAACCTGCTATTGCGACTCCAGCCTATTTGTCGCAAAATTACCCGACAGAATTCACTATGGTCTCTGAAACCAAATTTTATAGCAAAGGCGCCTTTTCCCGTCTGTGTTAAACTTACCTTGTAGTTTTTGGGAAACGTCGGGTGTAGGCTGCAAAACACGGAGAGTGTGATCGGCAGTATGGCTCTGCGCCGTCTGATCCCATCTGAGATGAAACGAGATTAAAGGGCTGGAGGGAGGATGGTCCTCCCGGCAGAAGTACCAGTTTCGTTTTCGCTGAATCTGTGCAGGCTGTCGCTCTCGTTTCTGGAAAAATGGACTTCCTGCATGTACGCAAATCAGTGGAGAAACACCAAGTCCATTGTTTAACACAGTTTGCAGATTTCCGTTTGCTGTGAGGAAACTATCGGCACAGATGCGGGCTGACCCTTTGTGTGAACTTTGTATTTCTATTTCAATGTCTTGTGCTCTGTACTGGATGACTTACTTGTAACTCGATCAGTGTTGTGTTTTTGTGTCTCTTGAGAATGATCCGTGTCTCAAGGAGATTGCCTGTATAAATAAAAGTTAAATAAAAAAATAACATGCCCAGCGTGTGCATAGCTCTCAGCATCATAACATGCCATTCCAACACACCTACCTGCGTTAATATCCTGTGCATTGTCCTATGTGGCACTGAATGAGTTTGCATATTCGGAGTGACAGTAAGAGCATAGGCCTCTGCACCTACATGCATCCCATTGCACCTTTTTTTTGTCTTGTTAATGCTGAGCGGCATTAAAAAAAAAAAAAACCTAGCAAACTAGGTTTTTTTCTGCTTACACTGTGCAGCTGTGTTGGTGGCTGTTACTGCTATTGGCAACCGTCGTTATTATATTGATTTTTACTTATTGTCATTATTGTATTTTCAATAGGGCATTGACTTGACTTGGAGATGTCGGTTTGTTTTATAGACACAGCCACAGACTTCATCTCAGCTCGCAGGGTCATTTTGATCACCATCACTACCCACCAACCCCTCTGCTCCCATGCTCAGCAGAATGAATTCATGCATCTTCTAAAGGGATATACCTTCCTTTCTTCCTTTCTTCCCTAAAAGCTCTAGGTCTTTGGTCATGACGGTCACCACAAAGCCAACAAAATGCGAGCCCCAATCAGTTTATCCAGCTTAAAAAAAAAAAAAAAAAAAAAAAAAAATTGGCACAACATTCAAAGGCTGTCTTGTCCCAACTAACAATAACACACAGAGACGCAGGATAACCACTAGATGGACCCATCATACCAATGATTGTTACTCTAACAGCTCAAGATGGGTTTTCCTTTGAGTGGCATTTTGTATCAATATTAAAAATCATTATCATCATGCAAAGTACAGCTTTTACATAAAAGGAAGTCCAGTAAAACAGGTTATTAGAAGTGATATGAGAGATGGCAGTGCTTCCTCTAGCCTAAACTCAGGCTCTAAACTCTAATCCTAACCGTGCTCTGAACAGTGAAAATGGAGTTCCACATTGTAATGGGGTCAGACTGAAACACTCTTTTGTGTATCAGTCAGTCTGACTCTAATGAGGAGTGCAATCCCAGTATCAAGTACTTTGATATTTGCAGTATGTATTGTCCTCAGTGACTGTAATGTTTAACAAAACAAAAAATTACAAAGATGCATAGATTTACATATATGTAGATATGCTTTTTTGTGTCTTGTCCTAATTTCCTCTTTGTTATGTGTTGTTACAAATGGAGCTGCTGTTGACGCATGAAAAACCAGCCCTGGCTGATGATAAAGTATAAATCATCATCATTGTCACCATCATCATCATCATCATCATTCAAAGGGTCTTAACAGCAAAAGCACAGTCACCTGTGGACTGGCTCACTGAGAACCTATGATTCCAGTCGAGGGGCTCGGCCTGCTTGTCAAATCAACAAATCAATATTAAATTTAGGTAAATAGATATATTTATAGAATTTATTTATTTATTGCAACCTAAATAACATTTTTACAGTGATGCACAACTGAGACATTTCCTCCAGTCTTTCTTTCTTTCTTTCTTTCTTTCTTTCTTTCTTTCTTTCTTTCCTTCTTTCTTTCTTTCTTTCTTTCTTTCATTCAGGTGACTGGGTTAACAGTCATAACACAACACTGATGCGATAAGTGGTCATTGTGGTGTGTACTTTTATGACTATGGCCAGCACTGGTAAGAATGTTTCACTTGGCTTTGGCCAACCGAAGAGAAGGAGTGCTATCAGCGAGTTACTGATAGAGCCCTTGTCGTCCTGAGCTGTCTGTGCATCACCCTTTTAGGACATTGTCAAGTTTCCCAGATTGAGCAACACACACAAAAAAAAACATCACTTCCTTTGCACCAGAGGATTTTTTCCCTGGGAAGACCTACCTGCATGGATCTGGGTGTGTAGAACAGCACCTACAAAAGCTTTTATGAACTGGGTTTTGATTGATTGTATTATAAAATGTTAATGTGAATCAATGATTTTTCCAGTACTAGGCGGTCCCACCAAAACAGTTATCAAGGATGCTTTATTTTCCATTTGAAGTGGATACTGGCAAGAGAGGAATTTGTCCAGCACTAATCTGGCATGACAGCAGCCGTGACATTTTGGAGGCATGTCCCATTGTTAATCAGCATTAGTTCAAGTCAGTGCTTGTATTAAAAATAGAAGGCATCGTTATTTAGTAAAAATCTAAAGTGCGAAAGACAATATTGTCTGAAAAAAATAAAGGAGGAAGGGGTTAATAATCAGATAAACATTGCAATGCTACAGTACATGAAGAACTAATTATCATACAGTTTGTTAGAAATTATGGAAAGCATATGTTACAACTAGTGTAGACAACTAGTCTTTTAGCTGTCTGGATAATATTAATACTATTAACAATAATCATCATCATCATTATTATCATCATCATAATTATGTCATAAAGTGATAAATAATATAATACCATCAAATATATTGAGGGTCAGTTGTTTGTAGTTGTGTGTTTGTTAAAAGTATGGAATTCAGTCAGTCATCTATTACTTGTAAGTAGTATTTCAGTAATAGGCCTGGTATAGCATTACACATATTGAATAAAATTACATTCTTTATGTATGAGCATGTACATACCATGTGGAATTTAGCTGTGCAAATATCTTGGAGTATGTATCTTTAAAAAAAAAAAAAAAAATGCTGTGCCTTGTGGCCAAAAAGATTGAGAACCACCACCATACAATATACAGTTTACAACTAGATATGTGTACATGTCTAGGTACATGTCTGAGTGTGTGTTTGTTTTTCTGGGTGGCAGTGAGGAGTGCTAATTGCCTACACAGACACAGCGAGGCTCCTCTCGTGTGACGGAAGTGACCCCAGAGCCAAGCCCCACTCAGCTGATGCGCATCGCTGCTCCTTGTAATGACTGTGGCCCACTGGAGCAAAGGGATATGCAGAGACAGGCTGACCGGTAGACAGGCAAACCCAAACACCCACCCACACACATACACAGGTTGTAGACAATATACAGACCTCTTTTAAATCTAGTTATCCTTCCCAACCACAACCAAACCCTTAGCTAGTCGAGGTCAGGTGATACCCAAAAGTTCAATTTAATTTCAAGTTTTATGATGAACACAGCCTACCACTAAAATCTACTCCCACTCATTTATTACTACTTCTGCTAATCGATTCCTGTATTTGCCCAGGCGTGCTGCAGTGTCGCTTCAAGTTAGGCCCCACCCCCTCCACGCCTTGAAGTGTGTGAGTAGCATGACCCTGACCACAGCTCTGCTCTGCTGACTCGGCAGTCTGGTTCTGAGAAGACCAAGGATTTTGGACAGCTCAGATTAGAAGATGAAGGGGTAACAGAGGGAGATGAATGATGGAGGGAATGGGTGTGGAAAACGACTGTTTGGTTTCTTAAAGCATAGATTTTTTGACTGCTGTGGCTGTCATAAATTTGAATATCACACCGTTGTGTGTGAGCATAGTCTTAGTCTGGATACATCAGACCTTCATCCAGTAAGCAAGAAGCAAAGCAGTACAGTGTGGAAATGCAAACACATTTTATTCCAGTCATGATGCTGCATGATCCTATGATCCATGATCCAAAGTTAACACCTTTACCTCTGTCTGCTAGTTGTATTGGATTTCAGTGTCATTCATCAGCTACAGCTCCTCTTTATGGACACATCCAGATATGCATGGCATGGTCATGCACACACCCCCACACACCAGAAAACATACAAAAAGCTACTAAAATAGTTTTACAAGCTACTTCTTGGTAAAATAACTTAAACTGAATAATACCTGTAGTCTGACAGCTGCCTGCCAAAAATTAGAGTCCAAGCCAAATAATCCTGTCTGGGTTTGTCAAAAGCAGAAATACAAGGCATGTTCCTTCGGGATATAATGTCCAAAACTCCCACACTTTTACTCTATCTGAAATGAACCATTTCATGCATAGCGGTCACTACAGTGGACAGCTTAAAAGACAGTTTAAAAGTCATTTTCTCCTAAATGCAATGGTTTCTATGGCGGAATTGCAAATCAGCTGTTAGAGTGCTCTCTGCTGCTCCCCTACATTGAGGTTTATGCAGAGACTGTCAGTTCTTGTTGCTGATAACATATTAATACTAGTAGAATGACATGGTAATACCAGTCCTGCATCCTGAAAGAAGTATGGAGACTCACAGAAATATTCATGCCCTAAGAAGTGTAAAAACACATAAGAAAAAAATGTGGACTCAGGCTTCCATAGTCCATGCATGAAAGGGTTAAACCCATAGACTATCCAAGTTCAGTTGTGTACAGTAAAAGGTTAATGGAATACCAAATGTCTGCTGTATGTAAACATAAACAAACAAAAAGAGGGTTAACTATAACATGAGGCAGCAATTAAAAAGAATTTTTACTCCAACTGCCTATTTCTGCTGTGAAGATGAGAGTTTGACCTATCAAAATATAAAATCAACAAATACCAACCACATTGTTATTTGATACACCGCAGGGGATTTGGAAATCAGGTCTGTCTGTTGTTCTTGCTCACAAACAATGATTCACCAGGGAGCAATTTTGTTTTCCCATGACAAGATGCTGGAGGAATTTTCAACCAGCACATATGACCCGTCCTCAACTGCCAGCTAAACCCAATAAAACCAAGACAAGCTATTCTTCTCGTTCCATAGCTTCAGGGAAATGACGCACCACACCAAAGCCTTTCAACTACTGATGATCTCAGCGTAAAATCATTTAAACATTGCATTTTTATATATATATATATAAGGGCCTTACTTAAATGCTCCTGAAAGGGCAAATAATCCAACCTGTCGCTGTTGGCTTTAAATCAACCTGACAGACCCTCACTGACCATGGAGCATTGCTAACGGACCATCCATGTTGCTATGGTAATGAAGGTATTAGGTCAAAGGTGAAGGGTGACCCACTTACTTTTTACTGTGGGGTGAGGAGTGGACAAACCATGAAGCATACAACAGGATGCAACCCACACAGACTGTCTCATTATTCAAGATTTTCAGTTTTTGATTTTTTTTTTTGTCCCCTCAAAATATTTAAAGGTGAGAAGCATCCAGATGAAAGTAAGAAAATACACAAGATTACTGCATTAGGGCGTGGATTTGTGCATTATCTTTATTAACATGAATCAAAATGCCTGTAAAATGTCATCCACACTCAGTAGTCATGAACTAATTACAAGTGCCAGTATATGGACTCGTACACAGTATCATTATCACAGACAGTAGAATATTATACATACATGGACGTTCAATCCTTTTTATTACATTGATGCAAGCCACATGCTTAGGAGGTCAAGAAACGGGGTTGCACACTTCATATTAATGTAAACAAACAGCAACCAACCATTATTTGATTATTACTATTCATAAATTGCACAGATTTTCCAAAGTTGTAGGAACCTGAATCATCATTTTAAAGTAAACAAAAGACATCATGGGTGCTCAGAAATGGTTATGTACACAGATGATTGGAGAAGCCTGTTATTTACTATTCCTCCATTATCACTATTTGTACCCTTTTTTGCTAGGCTCTAATGTTACAAGTGGATTCTCTGGGCATGCGTTAGGGACTTAATGATTTATGGGTATTATTTCACAGTAGTCTGAGCACAGCATAGAAAACAGTCACGATAATTTTAAACAGGAGTGGCCATTTGTAAACCTGGAGAGAAACAATCTTCCTCTCTACATTATTGCAAAGAAATTCATAGTATGATAGTGTCTGTGGCATATAACTTAAAAATGAAAATCACACAAATAGAAAAACACTCCGCAATGACTGCACGCTGCATTTTTAGCGTTGTTTAGTATGCAGTTATTGCTTCAAGTTTTTCCTACTTTTTTGCATGTCAGAAAACTTGCATTTAAACTGACAAAAGCTAGAGTAAGATGTATTTGTTAATTTGTAAATATTAACAAATATAATTGAGAAATTACACTAAATAATATTCTGAATCTTTATAATCTGAATTAAATTATTCATTATCAAAATATATTATGGGTCTCTTGATAGAATAAAAAAAAATAAGTCATTTTTTTAAAACACACTTGAATCAGGAAAGTGAATTCTGTAAACTTTCAGAGTTAAAATACTGTTGCTGTTCTTTTGAGGTTTTTTTTTTCTTTTTAAGTAGTAGTAGTAACACAGCAAGCATAGTAGCACACAACATCATGCACTTAGTCAACACCATTTTAGAAACCTCAAGAATTATACACACATAGAGCACTTTTTTCCTTCCACAACAAACAGTGCCAACCAGTTTGAAAAAGACAGCCAGTCAAAAAAGGTGGGTGGCAATGCACCAAGCACAGAAAAAGAGAAACTGTCGCTAACATATTTCAAACTACAAGAAATACAACATTCAGCAAAACAACATCTCTGAAAAATAGGAGTAAAAGACTGTCTAATCATTTTGTACAATACCCAGCAATACCTGCACCTATACAAATGGTGTACCTATCAATTAACATTTTGTATCAACTGACAAATGACTTCCTTTGTCACCAAGAGAGACCATCTTTTTTTTTTTTTTGCACAGACAGAATGATGACAACCTGAGCAGAGGGACTATATTAATTATATTCCCTCTCTCCTTTCACCCTCTGATTGCCCTGGTTTACAATGCAGATGTGCCAAAGTGAGACGGCACAGCTACATTTGATTGGAGTAGGAGGTGGGCCCGCCCACCTGGCTGTATTCAGATGGTTGGCCGAGGTCTCCCTGGGCGCTGTAGCCCCCTGACTGGTCAAAGCTACCTTGGTTGTAGGGCTGCTGGTTGAAGGTGCCAGCCTGTTTCTCAGGTGCCCCGCTTGGGTACCTGGCAGCGCCCTTGTGCCAACCAGTCTCCTTAAAGACAAACCAGATGTTCCCAGCCCAGAGCACAAAGTTTAGGAAGCCAAAGACCTGGAGAGACAGAAGAGGGAGGAAAAGGAGGAGATCAAACAAGGCAGACAGTCAGACAAGGACACACAAATGTACAAAATCAAGGACACCACAAAGAAATAGAGTTGCAAAGTGGGCAGGGTTATATTGGATAGCCAGGGTTGCATTTCTCCAAATGCAATATTACATGACTGCCTGTCTGAGCATTACCAACACTTGATGGACACTTTCTTATTTGAAGCATCACTACAAATTAATAGTAATGGTGTTGAAACAGTTCAGATTCATTGAATAAAAGTCAAGGGTACAAGGCTGTGTATAGAACAACTTTAGGAGATACGTCAGCTACAGCCCTGCAGAGCATTTCCTTAAAAAAACAAGAAACATCCAATTGCTAAACTTAAGATTCTCTTGCCCACACTAGTCAAGTTGATCTTTGAGGCTTTGAGTCACCCTAGGTGCATGGATCACCAACCACCAATCTGGAAAACATGGATATTCTGCATTCTACCCTTTCCTTCCTACTTTCAATGGATTAATCTGATCAGGTTCTTTTTGTCATGTTTTCTTCTGTGCACTAACAATAGTCAGCAGAATGTAGTGGACTGAATGCTTTTTCCTACCAGCAAAAGAAGATGCCAATTTCGCCAATTTCATAGCTTTTGTTCGAGTCTTCACTGTAGAAACACCTGATGAGGCTCATGGGCACTGCGGTATTTGGTGTCATTTTACAGAGTGAATCAGCAGAAACCAACAAATTTCACAGAGACAAAATTAAAACAATACCGATGTCCATAACGTAACCACATAGCATTGTTTATTTATCCGAGAGACTCCTGTAGTTCTGTGTTGAGTAATATTGTGGTTATCATTAAAAGTGAAATTCCACCGGGAAAAAAAAACAATATGGAAAGCACTTCTGGAATCTGCAGCTTGTGGACCTATTTTCAGAGGAGTATCCCTGAAACACAGCCTGTACAACTTACCACTGAGGTGTTGAGTCCGGACCAGCGTGGTCCATGCACAGAGCCACACTTGTTGGTTTGGATTTTGCAGGCAGAGATGAGGAGCTGCACCTCATCTGGATCAGTGGCTACCTTGACATCAGACAGAGCCTTGGCCCAAGCAGAGGAACTAACCAGCCACATGAACGAGAACACCACTGTGACAATGAAGTCCTGAAGAGGAAAGGCAACCAAAACATGAAAGAATGAGAGAATGTTACTTTGTATTTTTCACTACTGGTATATGATAATCTGGATTATCATTATTTTAGAAAATGTCCAGAAAAACAGAGTTAATTACGAAATTACAGGGTAATATTTGCCTTGTGTTATTGCATCTCCTGTTTCACTCTTAAGTTGCCTAAAAGTTCCTCAAAAAGTCACAGGTCTGAGTCCAGTGTACTCACAATGAGTGGTCCTCGGTTGTTTTCACGGTACTTATTCTGAAAAAAGATGTAGACGATTGTGGCCATTAGGGAGTAGAGGAAGGCGAAGACAGCAATGGTGACGAAGAACTCTGCAGAAGATGAGTAGTCTCCAATGAGGGCAACACGCTCTCTCCTCATTCCCTCACACAGGGGTGCCTCAAAGGACACCTGATGCAACCTGGGACACAGAGAGGGGAGGGTTCAGGTGTTCAAGGTTCAAATCCAGCAGCCTATTCATGTCATGTTGTAATGACAAAGATGCATGCCTACAATTTATGATTTGGAAATGGTTTGCAGCCAGTAATATAAAATCAACACAAATTGTAGTTGATAAAGCTAACACTGATTTGAAACTGACCACTGGGAAGTTCAGCCTCTTTGAAACTGTTCAAGCTCAGTTGTGTGCTCCTCACCTGTGAACTTGTTGTACATTTTATTATTGGTCATCATAATTGCGTTTTATGTTAAACTCCTTGCACATTGCATTCACCTGCTTGCAGATAAGGCGCATCACTTTATGCGATCCATGAGGCACAATGAAGTAAGCTTTGCTCCATTTCTCCTGCAACTTCCTCTACTCCCCACTGACACAATGTTTTTTGAGCAATGGCCCCAGCTCCTCCATCTCTCATCTTAATAGCAAAGTACTGTATGATTTAGGTTGTTTACAACTTTATAGGAACCTGTCCAATTATAATGCATGCATTTCATCATGTCATCTAACTCATTGTGGGCCACAAGAAACTTTTATGAGGGCCACCATTGGCCCAAGGACCACACTTTGAGCATGCCTGTCCTGGACAGAGAGATTGTCAGATTGGACACAAAGACAGACAGAAGCAGATGATGCTTTCACACACAGATGATTCTCACCTGAAAGGATATGCAAAGTCAATGCCGATGCTGAGATTGCTGCTGGCCTTCTCCATACAGTCCACACTAACCCGCAGCTGCCCAGTATAGCCGCCACATGTCGCAAATGCAAAGATGGCGAAGAGCTGCAGGACCACAGAAAGGTAAAAAAAAAAAATGTAACAAATGTACTTTATTCATATCTGAACTTTACCTAGTGGGTTAAATCAAGTTTACTGAAATGAACTGATGCAATACTGTGCTGATGCTGCTGATTAATGGAGGATTTACTTCAAAGCCTTGATGTATTGCCGCCGTCATACGTTTATACACACAATACATAGCCACACACGCATATACACACACAAATTTGCACAGGCACATTGCATAGTCAAACACACAAATAATTAGTTTCGACTGCTCGCTGCCCCAGTGAGTGGTGTGAGGACCACTAAACCTGACAACAGTGTCTGTCAGACAAGCCAGAAGCACAGACTACCTCCACGACCTCCCTTCACAGTCCATCTGTATCTATTTTCAACACACTGTTCCTACAGAAAGGGCCCATGTGCGAATGGTAGCATCGGCTCTAATGAAATGCATTAGTGGAACCCTGAGAACAGAATTGGCTCTTGCTCGAAGGTTAGGGCATTTGCTAGCTTGCCTGTAGTGCCGATATTAAGCTGGCCATTCAGCAATAGGTAGAAGCAGGCAGATGGGGAGACTGGGTCTGGCAACCCGTGGGAATGAGATTTTTTTTTCCCTCTGAATGTGATTACTACCCAGACTATGAGTCAGGTGTCAGCACTCCATTATGAAGCAAATAGATGTATGGAGAGCATTATTCTCAGTGGTATCTGTGCTATTCCATTCACAGTTGAGACAGCATCAACATGTGGCATACAAAATGGAAACATATGTTAACCGATTACATTTTTGATGCGACTGTAGCTTGTTTCCAGTACAGTAAATGCACAGGTTCAAAGCAAAGAACAGTAGGCTTGGTAAAACTGAAAGCAGAGACAGTTTCATAATAAAATACACTCCATCACTTACAATGGGACAATTTGAAATGCTAAAGATGACAGCACTGTCAGTGTAAGACACACTATCAGTCAATCCCGTTTTCAGATTTTGCATAGCTGCAAAACTTTGATATTTACAACAAATGGTACGAATGGTGGGCCAGAGCTGAAGGACAACAACTCTGTATGCTTAAGCAAGACAGTTTTTGGCCTGTTGGTACTAGTGTCTTTCAGAACAACATGAATCTGTGTTGTATACAATTTGGCAATGTCCCTAAATATGATAAGCCAATGATAATAAATACACCAGAATGTTAGATATAGGTAACTCCCCATTCAAGAGATACTGCTCTGGTCTTGTTGATGCTGATCCCGATGCTGGACGTGTTTCAAAGGAGTGCACCCTTTCCTTTTATTATCACATTGTCTCTGATAAAGGTCAAAGACCGGTTTATCCACATGTTAACCTAAACACCACAAAAATTTGGTGGCGAACCACCAAACACTCCAGCAAACCCAGTCAAAGTGTTATGGCACTGAACCTCTAAACTGCTCTTGTTGCACTGTTGTCAACCATAGAGGAGCATGGCTGTAATGGGTAGCTACCAGACATGAATATGCAACTGGATTAATAAAAGTTAAACAAGACTTGGTCAAAACCGAGCATGTGGCTGGACTATGTAGGAATCAATGTGAAACTGTGACCAATTTGTTGGTAGCAGCATGGCCACATTGATAAAGGGACTGTTTTGACCTCGGTTCCATGGACAGCAACCGTACTGGATAGCAGTGTTCGAATCCTGGTCATTTATACAGTTAAAAAGCGCCAATTTCTTTTTTATATGAAGTAAGCCAACCCTGTCCCCTAAAACCTATGTTCCCATACAGCTAAACTGCATTCTTGATTGAACTACATTTGCTTATGACATACCACAAATACATTTCAAATCAATCATGTTAGACAGCATTTTAACCAATTTAATTAGAGATATAAGATAAGATATAGTATAAAAAATGCTTTGCTGCAGTAAAGTAAGGTAATGTATGCAACAAACAAACAAACATCAATGTTGCTTCATGCTGGACTTGAACTCAGGTCGCCTGTGAGAAAGTTAGTTGTTTGACCCCTCAACCTGCCTCCTAGTGCAATGGTAGTTTTTAGAAGACAAGGCTCAATAAGCTGCTTTTCCACCACATGGTACTGCTTGGCCCAACTCGACCAGTGGGCATAATGTGGGGTGAACGTGGCGTGAGGTGCTACAGGCCACAGCCGGACGTTATTTATTCATTTTGAGAAAGTAATGGCCAGTAAGGAAACTCCAACAGTCAGCCAACTGATGGTGTAACTTCCTCACTCAGTCAGTGATGATGATTCCCGTTAGTAGGGCTGGCCATGCTGTTGCAGTCCAGCCAAAAAGTACCACAGTAGATTTTCCAATCAGTTCTATTTACAGCTTTGGCATGCACAAGTGTTAATGCAAAGGGCCAAATTCTAACTTTTACACCCAAAAAAATTATGCTTTGATCCAAAGTTCACAACTCTAAATCACTTCTCAGAATGAACCCTTTAATTATGAGTACAATGTTTCGATGCTTATTACTAGGCATGCAGTTAACTAAATCGATCCAAGCTGTGTTTTCTCTTATTTCTCGTTGGTTTCTGTGGGTCACTGTTACTGTAAAATAGTGACTTTCTGTTTTTGAGTATTCCTTACAGTTCTGTGCTCAGTGATGTAATACCACCAAACTATTAGGTATGCTGTATGACACAAGACTCACTCAACATCTGTGTATTTTGAGTCCTGAGTCTTGAGTGAGTTATTACAGCATATCAGTTTGGTGTCTTGATCATTGCAGAACAGACTGTCTGCAATTTGGACATGCAATATTTATGCAATATGCCACACTGCCATATGCAATCTTCCTTTGTGTTGTTACAGGGAATGCTTACTGTTCATAATTTCAAGTACATTTGATTTCATAATGGTCATTTCATTATAAAATACAGTGATGAATAAATTCAACAAGGAACAAATCTGTTGTATTACTAGGATAAACCTTTAGTGTGATGTAATGCCTCATTTGACATACTGTATGAATTTGAACTCAAAAATAAGAGTATAGTGTTTTTGTACTTAGAAAATCTATTGTGAAAACTGACTCAAAGCAATCACAAAGTTAAGTTATCCTTTTTTGTATCCCTTGGGGAAATGTGTCCTCTGCATTTAACCCATACAAGCCATTAGGAGTAGTGGGCAGCCACAGTGCAGCGCCTGGGGACCAACTCCAGCTCTACTGAGAGGTGCATTAAACTAACACACATCTTTGATGGTCGGGGAAACTGGACCATCCAGAGGAAATTCAGGGAGAACATCTAAACTCCACACAGAGAGGCCCTGGGCCAGCCGGAAATCAAACGTAGGACCGTCTTCTTGTGAGGTGACAGCGCTCACCTCCATACTGCAATGCCTTACAATAGGTAAGTGCTGAGACTAAACACTGGTAGTGAGTGTGTATAACAGTGCAGTCTGACCACCACAACACCTTGGTGACAGGCATTCTCCACAATTTCTCAGCTGTGAAGCCAATTTAACACCAACTGACATTTTAGCCACATCAGCACCTGGGCTACAATAGCTGCAGTGACACTGATATCCTGCAATGTGGCAGTCATCACTGACAGTCATGAGCAAAGCTGGGACAAGGTCACAGAGACCAGCGAAATGTATTTCTCTCTATACTCCCTCTGGTGGCGTCTAATAACTTAATCACCACGCTGATTTACAGGGGAAATTCCTGTTCAACATAAAGCATGACTGTGCTGCTTTTGAAATTGGCCTTAAAGTACAGGCACTGAGTCTTTCTGTCTTGGAAATATGGACACAAGCAAAGAAAAGAACAAAAACTGAACTCTGGGCAATTAGTTTGTGCATGCACAGACACACACAATTAGCCTGAGGGAAGAAATAGCAGGCAAGAGAAAATAAGAGAATAACGCATGTGAAACAGATTTAATTGAACAGATGAAATGTTAAATATTAAATATAAGAAGAAATGAGACAGACAGAGCTGCAATAGTGCTAGGGGAGAGACGGATGCTTGTGATCACATTCAAGTTACATCAAAACTGAGGTTCTGATGTAACTTTAACCTATAGAACATAAATTCTTTGACATCATGAATACAAACATCATATAAGTTCATTATGTTTATATGATCTTTTGTAGTATACTGTCTGTAAACCTTGGACTTGCAGTACTCCTCATCATGAGGTTAATACATTTATATGTAATGCCGCTTTCTAATAACAGTTTGCATAAATTTCTAAAAAAGCAAACACAACAATGTTTCCCAAGCACACATGGTCTCAAAAATCTACATAGTAAATCACATTTGGCACCACAGCTATCTTCAGTTTTTTTTTTTTTATCATAACATACAGAAGAATCCTATAGATCCAACATGAGAAAAAAAATGAACTTACCGGAGCAAATATAACCATACACATTGAAGAAAGGAAGATCTAATCCAGTTTTGTTACACTACAGAGCTTCCAGAGGTATTCTGATAACGAAACTGAAGCTAGAGGAGGCTGCCTGAGGAAAGCACAGGAGTGTGTGTTTGTGTTTGTGTGTGTGACTTTGAGTTCCTACTTCTCTCCACCTTGTGTCTCTCCATCCCCCTTCCCATTCTCCCTCTACCTCCAGTTCAGTTATCATGAAGTAAAAAAAAAAAAAAAGAAAGAAAAAAAAAGAGAGAAAGAGAGAGACACAAGACAGGAAAAGGGGAGGGGGTCATGAGGAGTTAAAAAGAAGCCAGGATAGGGCGGTAGAGAGAGAGAAATAGAGAGAGAGACATGAAATAGCACAATAGATGGATACACATGGCTTTGCAAGCATTGCAAGTCATCACGCTATTTTGCCAGGTTTATTAATAAACGATATTCTATGTTTTTGTTTATTTTATTTTGCTTGTGCACAATCCACCCAACAGTAGAATAAACAAAATTTCCAAATTGCCAACATGTAAACATATGAACATCAGTCATGTGTCAAAGTGGTTCAAACACTAGATTCCAGATAATAAAAGGAACAAATATTCCTGTGCGCCTCTACAATTCATATACAGACAACAGCCCAAAAAGGAATAAAGCCCAGAGAGAAGCATCTTTTTTTTTTAAAACCTTGCAATCGCAGAGGAGTTGGCTTTGAACTGGACTTCGGTAGGTGCTGGGTTTTACAGTTACCTGGACATGACATGAGTCCACATGGTGGTGAAATATCCTCATTAGTTGCTCTGTGCTCCTAATCCAGAACACTGTATTTGTATTCATTTCCATAGTGCAGCAAAACAGGTCCCAAAATAACACTTTTAGCACATAAACAAGCACAATCAAAGTGGATTATGCCATTATTAACGTCCCAGTACTTTTTTCATGCAATTACTATTATTTGTGAAAGTACTACAAGACTGTTTCCTCCTCGCGCAAGGATACCGTGTGGAAGTTTACTGCAGGCGCTACCCACTGGATCTACCTTCCCATTCAAATAGAATAATAACAAGAAAAGAGCAATTTAATTTTCTCAAAAACGGGCAGCAATTTTGAGAATATGTTTTGCTGTGTTATACAAGAGAATGGGGAGATATATATATATATATAGTATCCTGGATTACCAGCCCAGGAGAGCATGGAGCAATTAATGAGGATATTTTGCCAGCATGTGGACTGATATCACATGCATGTAGCTACACAACCACACTCTGCCAAAGTTTAATTTTGCTTTAAGGCATGACCATGGCTTGGATAAACGGGGATGCAGCTCCCTGGGCAGCCTTGTATGCCGGCAGCCGCACCAGAACCAGGATTTTTTGAGTTTGATGCAAGTAGCTGCAACCCAAATTATTTGCCGGGACATGATTTGCTGGCCCACACCTTGTGTGTTCTTACATGACTATACTGATTTATTTCCATGAGCCTGCAAATGTAGCAACATATTCAGTTGACATTGTTAATGAACAGCTCTTCATGTACATCATATAATCATCGCACACGTTACAGTAGAAAATGTGAGAGAGAAAAACACCTTCTACAACACACTACAAACATGCCATGTGATACCAGAAGGGACCAGCTGTGTTTATGGTGTCTCTCACAAGACATCTGAAAACCTGAAATAACAACATGCCATTATTTGAGAGAGGAATGAACTGAATAATCAACTGACAAAAACAGACAGTAAAAACCCAACAAGAAATCCAAAATAATTCACAGAGCACACCATCGACACCAGACTAATAAATTCACTCACTGATCAGCACCTTGCACCTTTGATTTTTAAAGACGTCTTTACTAATTAATGAGACTATAACCCATAAGCCGTCATTCAATGTAATGTATACACTGCTGTTTACCAGTCTTTTCCTTTGTATGCCTAGCCTGCTGATCTCTACCAATACTAATGTAATGTATGTTTGTCATATGACTAATCGGCCCCTCAGACAGCACTACTGTTGATTAAAAAACACGGCTGTGATATTTGATTGCAGAACAGGAGGTGATTCATTACAGAGGCATTATAGAAACAGCAGCGCCTTCATTCAGTATGAGCTGCAAATCAACTCACAGTCCAAACACAAACGCAGTTAAGATACATCTTGCAGCCGAGGCAGAGATTAAGCGTCGGATGGTGGAACATATTCTGCTGCATGCGTGTGCAATGTACAATTTCTTCACTGACAAATGAGTCAGGGAGGAAAGCAGAGGGCAAAGCCAGGGAAACTTTTTGTGATTTAGTGGTTGAAGATGCTCCCCCACTGCTGCTGAGAACTGCTGAGGGAGATAATCAAATTTATTTCAGGTTTTCTAATAATACAAAGGAGGGGGGACATGTGCAGCCTTGAAGATTCAGCCTAATGGGGTGTTGTTGATACTTTCCAATGCGAAATCAGAGGAGAGGTCAAAATGGACAAATATGCAGCAGAGATTTCCATTGTGAAAGATATAAAAAAAAGAAATATTGCCCATAACAAATGTACCAATCCGACAGCTGGAAGCAAACAACCAGACCCATGGAGAGATAACACAGCGATTTCCTGTCACACTGTTGTCTCTTGACACCTTAAACAACTAATAGAGCAGCAGTGTTTCCCCTACTGCAAAAATTAGCGCCCCCACGCTCCCGTTCCCACCGCCCACAAACAATGACTCTTCTAGGGGAAACACTCCGGTGCAATTAATTACAAAGAGTTCAGTATTTTTATTTTGTTAAACCATTCGTGTTGTCACCAATCAAAGGCATCCAGTAACTCCTCCTCCTCAATCTCAATCATTCATCTTGTATGGGGAATTCATTCTGAATCTTTCACATTTTATTTTCCAATAGTTGATAGCAGACAGTTTGTGAACCCAAATGATGCTCTGTCAAAGCTTTACACTTGTGAGACAGCATTTTAGTGGCGTGTGTTAGTTACAGTATTTCCCTGCTGTCTCCTCCTACATGCACATACATTTCAGCGCTTGTGATTAAATAAATGTGCAAGTCGTTGCCTCTCCTGCCCACTCCAATGACACTCTGGCCCTAACAGACATCATTATCGAGCTGTATGCAGGTGGGGGTGCTGAGAAGTTTGCTGATTGCTTTGCTGGCCTCATTTGACACAGAGGGGACGGATAACTTGTTGACTGTTGCCGCTGCTCAGTTTTACTAAGCGTCTCCAAACCTGATTCCTTCTCGTTCTGACACATATGTCTGTTGCATTTGAGAGCAAATCAAGGGGAGTTCAGTCCTGGTTGGTGGTTAATGAAATAACTATTTGCGGAATACAAAAAAATTGGCTTAGGATAGAAGTTGTAGGTAAAGAACCAGGAGAAGAGTGGTGGAATTGGTTGATTGGTCACCATGGATCGTCATTAGTATTTATTACTGTGCCTCCCCAGATAGCTGAGAACTGAAAGAAGGGGCAAATTGACATGGATCAATGATGGTTAAGCATTTTTGAATACTGGTGCAGAGAGTCAAAGGACTAAACTATGAGATGGCCACACTGGGTCAGAATACAGTCTGTGATCAGGGCAAATTACTGAAGAGTATTTAAACCTCAACAGTTTAGCATACACTATGGTGAGCAATAGAATGAAACTTGTATAAACTCAATAGTGGGAAAAAAGAAGAACTTGTAGTGACCGTAAAATAATGTACTGTTTTACACCTGCAGGAGAAAGTTGAGAGAAATTTGACCCGGAATGGGCCTGTAAAGCTGGAGGGCAATCAGAGACGGTGTGTTACCATTGGCCTTATAGTTCATGTCTCTTGTATTATCCAATGTATTACATAGTTCAGGACAGCTCGACCGCTAAGCAGAAAACAGATAAAGCAGGAGCCAGATGTACTTTCTCTATCTTGTTAGCTAGGTCTGTTGCATTAGATACACGCCCAGTCAACATTCACACACTAGCATCACATATTCCGGGAACAAGGCGTGGACAGTGGTTGGCCTGTCCATGTCCGGGTAACTGGCCAATTATTCTCGGTTGCGTTTAAGTCCAACCTATGTACGGGGCAGGCCCAGCCCAAGAAGATAAATGTGCATCATTTCCTAATATCAGGGCTCATTCTGATAGAGATGCTGCGAGAGCTCTGTCACTCTGAGACCAGCACTGCCTTACTTTTTATGTGGCCATAATAAATATTTCATCAGAAAATTGAAGATTGACTCCGGTCTGTTCTTGGGCTTTCAACAAAAGAATCGGGAGCTAACAATTTGGTGCCGTGACCCGGATTGACTGACTCTGAGACTGTGTCCCATTGAGGACCGCCGGAGTCGATCGGAGGAGAAATATTTTCAGACAATTCCAGGGCCCTAAAACAAAGGTAACGCAGAAAACCTTTTTCCATCTGAAATTTCTGCACATTGGACATACTAAATTAAACTGTCTGATTAATGCTACCCTCTGATCGCTAAATTTGCTGATACACATGGGAAAATTATGGGAAAATAAATAACTGTTTGTGTTATCAACTGAATGGTCACATGTAAAGTATAAACACATAGACTCACGTGAGGGAAAGGGAATAAGTGTCCTAGTCTAGTTTAAATTGCTTAAATCTAAAAGTTTTATAGTTACGCCACAATTCTGCTTGGAGCGATGCCGGACTGGGTCTGATGCCGCTTGGAGTGAAGTTTCCTGTGTTTTTATAGACATAGGCCTAAAGTTCTATAAGGACACAGGGAAAGTTTGTTATTTTTCATACCAATGTGGGGTGGTTTCCTACTTGATTGATGTTTTTACTGTGAAAGTGGCAGTGTATCGAACAGTTGAGACTGGTCGAGAATTCCTGCCCTGACACAGATCTCAAGTAGTTCTGTAAGGAGGGCATTGGAATAGATTAGAACAGGGATTTTTAGTTAGGGTATTGTTGGTGTTGCAGAGGTGGTGAATTAGAACAAGTGGATAGACTGGGAGAACCCCCAGCGATTAAGCGCACAGAGTACTAGGCTCCATGTAGAAGCTTCTTAATCGGGTCCCCACTCGGGCGCTGTGCCATTCGCCCTCTCTGTCTAACACGTTTATGTATTTAATGATGTCGCAAAAAGTTGTTGACAAATGGAAGGACTGCAAACCCGGCTCCTTGGGGTCGGTGCTGTTAGAAACACTGATAAGGTGGCAGAAGAAAGTTCCAAAGGAGGAAGAAAGGAAAGGCATGGATAGGTTTATGCATTGGGTTAGGGAAATGCAAGAAAAAGGAATGTTTGGGGGGTGTGAAAGTGCTCCACCCAAACTGAGCGATTTTAGCCTGTTTTTGAAGCAGGCGACAAGTAGTGAGACAGGACTATTGCAGAGGAGAAAGGCAGGAGAAGAGGTAAAAAAGACAGAAGCATTTCTGACAAATTGCCAGTGTTTTTTTGGAGAAGTTAAATTCTCGATTCAGATGTTGACCCCTGCAGAGCGAAAACACCAGGTGCCAGTTAAGACCCTGACTTCTCCGGGGACACAATGTGCCGACTCTAGAGATAACACGTCCAAACCAAAAACTATTCAGACACAATGTGCCGGGCCAAAAAACAAAACATTCTCACCCAAGGCAACTGAGACTGCTCCAGCACCCGCGACCTCGCCCCCTCCCTACGCCGAGGCAAGGGCAATGTTGGAAGCTATCCAACATCAGATGCCTCAAACTGCTTGAAAAAAATGAACACACATCAAAATACCATTTCTGAAATGGCTCCACTAGTAGTTGTCAAGAATGGTCTGCTGCAACTAGCTCCATACTCAGGAGATAGAGCATCACAAGAACAGGTAGAAGGATATTTGAATGAAACTGCTCGGAGGAGCACTAATCCCTTTTCTACCAGCACTCAAGTAGAGCTACCTACTTCAGTTGTTTCGTCTGACACCTCTGAGCCCTTGACAGAGCAACCTCAATCAGACATTCCACTGTCTGAGCGTGAATATGTGAACTGCCGCAGAACTACAGGTGGTAGCACTGCTGTACATGAGGCACCCTCTGCTGTTGAGCGAAGGGGCCTCCGTAATCGGAGAGTATCTGTTGATTCATTATGTCACCCTCACAGACATAATCATGGCAACATTCACACTTGTTTAGACACTCGTCATCGTCATCATCAAATGCCATTAGTGACAGCAACCACCACTGGAGGACGCACCTCTACCACTTATACACCCTTCTCTCTACAAGACACTACAATGATTAAATCTCAACTGCCCGACATTAACCAAGGGGGCGCACCATGGATAAAGGCGTTTTTGGAAGTGTGTGCTGGTGTAGTCCCTGCTCTAGGTGATTTCAGACGTATGTTTGCAGCTTGCACGTCCTTGGGAATGTTGAGAGAAATAGAACAAAACTGTCTGACTGATGCAGACCCAGATGATGTGCCCTTAAGTCATTTGGTTCATTCCCTTTGGCCTACCTTACGAGAAAAATTTCCGTTGCAAATACGTTCAGCTGAGTTGTGTCGCATCCCACCTAATGAGGATGAGAGAAGGACTGCGTATTTACTAAGAGCACGGGAATTGTGGCAAGGCCGAACTGGTGAAGATCCTGCTGTCAGTGACACTATTGAAGTGCTATTTAGGGGAGCAGTTGAGGCTTCAGTGCCCCTGTCTACACAAGCTGCACTCAAAAAGGTGGTAGCGCAGGGCAGAAGGCGAAGCAGACCAAACAATAAAAAGTCCAGCTCAGGGCCAAGCAGAGATGATAAGTGTCTCAAATATGGAGGCTATGGGCACTGGGCCAGACATTGTCTGACACTGTCATACTCACAGGACCTTAGCACTCCATACTATGATTATAACATTTATCCGTCCCCACAGTACGGTCCTCCTCCTGAAGCGCCCCCACAGTCACATCAAGGCTATGACTACTGGCATCAGGCCCCTAGTGGCCAACAAATGCCACAACAATAGGGCTGCC
>OMLB01018470.1:0-18539 GCA_900302555.1 Myripristis jacobus | reverse complement strand
CTGGCCTTGACATCATGGAGAACCAGAAGCATGGTTGCAGGTGTACCAGGGGCATGACGCCCAGCTGGAGTAACAGGGGAACATGGTTTTTCATGTGATTTCTGCCCAGTGCAGTAAATGTCAAAGCGGTTAAATCCAGCTATGACTCTCTTAACGTTTTCACCTAAGCACCATGGAAGAGGATGATTCACAGACAGAGCTCCATATTTTCCCTTTTCCTGGCAGGTGGGAAAAAAGGTTAGGGTTAGGGTTAGAGACTTCATGGGCCCCCCTTGCGGTTGGGCCCAGAAAACTTTCTCTTTTTCCCACGCTTACGGGTAACTTTTCCACTCTGAGCTGTGTGAATGTTGGCCCTAATGAATCAGCTAAATGGCAATTAGCGAAAATGGACTTTGACAGCATTACTGTACATAAAAGGTAGTGTTGTCTACATTAAGAGCTGGAATAAATCACTTTACAGATGCTGAACAGACAACTGGAATCCAAAACCATGTTCAGAATATTACAGCGACGCCTGGTTTAGTTTAACTTAACACGACAGAGTACACAAACAAGCAATGAATGTTGTTTAATGGATTATGGTGATTGGAGAAGACACTGACAGTTTTGATTTTTATGTTGTTGCATCAATGCAGCTGTTGGCAGTCAGCTGGCTTGACCTTGGGATCTTTATCTTTTAACCTTTTGTTCTGTTCGCTCTGTTCACAGTGGCTCCCGCTTTTCCAAATACAGACACGCAAACTAAACATTGTGTCTTTTTTAAGGCTCATCAGAACATTGCTTTGTCTGTCATGGGACTCGCAGGGGCCAAAGCTGCCAGTTCCACTTTTTGTCATCATCAGGATCCAAAAATGTTCACTCTGTTACTCAATTATATATTTCTGTCTGGTCAATGTCATTATGTAGCAGGTTGTTTATTGTACTGTAGCCAAGCTTCTTCTATATGCTCCCAGAGGCGCACAGACAGCCTTGTTTTTGGTAAGATTTTTCTCTGTTTGCCCTGTGTCAACTCCAGCTCACATTCCCACCACTCAAGGTCAGGCTATACACTTTAGTGGCAGATCCAGTTTGAAATGTGACTTGAAATATGAGCCCATGTGTGCACCATGTTTTTGTCTCTGAGTTGAGGAATTGGTTGGTGGATTTTCTCTCTTTTCAGCCCATTTCAGTTTGCAGAGAGAGATAACAATAATATTCATATACTGAAGTCATGGTTCCAGTGTTGACTTAACATTGAGTTTGAGATGGTGCCTATAGATGATTTAAAAAAAACAAACAAAAAACAAAAAACAATAACAACAAAACACTGTCATATTGTGTTATGATCATGGCTCTTCTTTGGTGAATGTGAATGAAAGAAAAAAGTAAAAAGAAAGAAAGACAGAAAAACAGAAACAAAGAAAGATAGAAGACGCTCCTTAAGCAAACCCAATTATGTGAGAGCAGTCTCCTCACTGGAGCACGCTCCAGAAAAAGGTCAAAGGATAGAATTCCAGGTCATCTCTTTGGTTTCACAAGACCCATGAAGGCAAAACTACAAGGGTAACCTGAGCTGGAGGTAAACAACAGTTTCACAAGGGAGTGATGGGGAGGTGTGAAAGGGGCGGTGCAGCACATGATACAAATCACAAGAGCTTATTTGGGTAGCATCCTTGTGGCGGGACGGCCCTCTGCCTTGGCCTTGTATTTGACACCTTTGAGTTTCCAGGACTACTGTGTGACCGCTGTCTGGATCAGCTTGCTCCAAGCTGCTGCAGCACGGACGAGGGACAAGAGGGAGGAAACATAATAACATCACACGCCTGCTAGAGACGCTGCTCAGGTGTTAGAGTAGGAGAGGCCCCTGGATGTAATCCATACTGTTCAGTACTGTAACCAGTCTGTCATGAAAAAAGCACGGAAGTGACTGAGGGCATCAGGAAAGCCGATGCCCGTACACACACAAAAACACACGCCTGTCACCTTTGTGTCCCGACGGCAAGAGTTTCTGGGGACATCACTGACACACATCCAAGAGGTGTTTTGTTTTGACGGTGATATAATGTCATGATGTAGTGCAGCTTTCCTCATAAACACACTCGGTTTTGTTTCTGTTCAATATTTCAAAAGATATTTACGAAGCCTTATTGTGGAATATTTTGCACATTGTTTACATCAGCATGTAAGAATATGTCACCCACATGCTCACGATGTGCTGGATGAACATGTTATGTAAACAAAACAGGGAGCCGGTTTTCCGAGTGTGTTCAAGGTGACAAACTACACTGAGTCCCTTAAAGCCAAAGTGCCTCATTAAGCACACATGCAATCAGAATTCATCTCTGAGTGTACACCATCAATCTGCCTGAGGATGCACACATATTGAGGGTCTTTGCAGCAGATTGAGATGGACAGTATAGCCACAAACCGTAATAGGGTTCAGGTGCAAAGAACAAACAAAAGCAGATGATTAAATATAATTGCTGACTGTGGTTAGGGTTAGGTTATTTGGTTTGGCACTTTCAGAAAATGAAATTAAAATCCTAACACAAAAATGCATTTAGTTGCCAAGCTGTAATAGCAACTGGATACAGGCCGAAGAGACGATATCCCATTACAAACTATGTAGAACCAAACGTGTTAGTGCTGGTCACTTTGAGTGCATTCAGGCTACGCAAGGAGGTTGATGGTCCAACTTTTCCATCTGTGTTTTAAACTTCTGCATCCATTCTATCCACCGCATTTGCTGGACAAGTTCTTATTCGGCCACGATGAAACAGGAAAGCATTTTTCTGACAGTTTGAAATATGGTGTTGAAATTCTGGGCTTTTAAAGAAGCGTGATGTAGATCATTTTCAAGTTATTTATAATCAAAATCTGTATATCTGTTGTTCTTGGCAGTTTATGACTGCAAAAAATGCAGGCCTGGATTCAAACCCTCAATCTTCGGCTTGACAAGCAGAGGTTTTTCCAGTTGAGCAAGATGTGACTGATCACTTTCTTGAGGAAACTAGACGAAAAAGGACAACTGTAATATGGCAGCTGATGATTTAAAAGTTTTAGGACAAAGCTCCCCATCATCCCGATCATCTTTAAAGTCCTGACAGTATTATTTATTAATCTGACATACACGTCAATGTTAAACCAGTTTGACACATGAATTCCATCTGTGGGATCATTAAAGTAGACTCAGCCCTTCATTAATCAACCTCAAAGTGATTTTCTCTAACAGATATGTTACATCATCCAGGATCTGAACTCACATTGTTGTGCTTTGTGTTACACCCATGAAGCGACCACAAGACCATGGCAGAAGGTGGGTGATAGTGAAAGAATAATCTAAATTTAATCATGCCCATTAACAATCACTTTAAGTTTGGCTTTACAAGCATCATCTAGAGAGTACAGGCAGACACTCCGTCAGTTTATCAGGGAATTTGCAACTGGACATTTTGATTTACTGTCTGCTCAGTTTTCAAGATACAGCTATATTTTGCCTCTAAATTATTACCTCTAGCTGTTGCATATAGCTGTTAGCTTATCAGTTATTTAGCGTAGGACAGGGTATGAGTTGCAGCATCAAAAAACTCATCATCAAATCGCACCCAGAAGACATCAAAACTTTTTTTTTTTTTAAAGCTCTACAGAATGACAGTCTGAGATAAACATGCTGTAGCATTGCTGAGATCATACATACAGTATATTGACAGAAGAAGAAAAAATTTGAACACGATTATGTTTTGGAACCGAGGTGTCCTTATTTTTCTCCAGGCGTGCAGATGGAAGTATCCTGTTAAGGAGCACATCTCACCTCCACCCCGTCTGTGGTCTCAGCCGATGAAATCAACTCAACGTGGACAAACAGGTAAGTATGTATGTCGTCCCTCCACCTGGACAATATGTGTGAGCTGTCTTGACTAAGTAGTAGGGTGCAACAGGAGCACAGCTGCCAAATACAGCTGCTGTAGGATGTAGAGTTGCTGAGCTGCTTGCACTTTTAGCAGAGAAAAGGAAAGAAAGTAAGTAAGAAAGAAAGAAAGAAAGAGACATTCTGTGAATGAGGCCCATTGAGTTGGAGGTTCCAGTCTCGCTCCACGTCTGACCTGTGGGGGTTGATGAGCCTCATCCAGGGCACAGGGTTCACACACGGTTCACAGTCTGCCACAGGAGATCTGGGTGGATTGAGAGATCACATTCCTCTACCGGGACTACAGCAAGGATGAAAACCACAGCATACACAGCTCTGCACAGACCTGTTGCTGTTGGCCAAAATCCAACAGTCCAGAAATAAACTTTAATTAAACTGGTAGCTGTGGTAGTTGTATATATTGCAGTATTATCTCGGGGCGAAGTTGTCGTGAGAATATAAATTTGGTATTCTTGTCTATTGTATGTATGATGCACTACTGTGAACAGAAGAGGGAGGGGGGGCTGGGAGGGTGCAATACAAAGTGAAAAATATGTGCTGAGAGACTCAGACACCACTCAGAAAAGTAAACTTGTACTAGACCTCCCTGAAGAGTCTGCTACAGCCTGACATTCAGCACACTGCTCCTGTTATCAGCCTCGATGTATTGGAGTACATAAACAGATGATTTTATAATATATCACAAAGGCTGCCAAAGCCATGTCAAAGGGACAATTACTGATAGCACACATATGCGATTATGAAACAGAAAAAAATCCATAGAAACATGAACACCAAAGCAAAATGAAACAGTGATTAAGAGAGAAAAGATATGAGAACAAATTAATTTTCCTCACAAGATAGATAGGATCATTGCACCCTCATTATCACTGAGTCTTTGACCCTGTGTCTAATTATGGGAAAGAAAATATGAAATGGAAGACAGAAGATTCACCTGTGGCAGTGCAGTGGAACATCTGGACGATATCGTCTGTCCAGCTGCTTGGGTGTACTTTGACTTAGTCAGCGTTTACCCTTGAATGCCGACTGTCTAGTGAAATTTTGTTATATTTACGGAAGTGTGATACTTAGCAGATTACGTGCTGCAGCAGGATTGAATAGCTGGCCCCCATTCCCTCGGGAACACTCTGCTCATTGTACGATTGGGTGTATAGCCCGTTGCGCAACACTTACACAACTGAATCCTGACAGTTTCCATTCAGTTTTCGTTATCAGCCAGGTACACTGGCCCTTTAGCTCTTCCCTAGAACATCACAAGTACCACAGAAAATGCGATTTGCTATGAGATCACACTAAATTAATTAGTGCTGCCTACATTCCAGATCCTGCTCATCGCTGCAAGGCCGGTTAACATGCTTTCTTATAACAGCGTGGAAAATTAGATTAAGATTTATGCATGCTCACTTAACTTGCATGTAAAACTCAAGTCAGACTGTTAAGACACTGGAGTTTAAACATGTGCATGACATTTATTAAAATAAGCGGAAGAGTTTGGGGTGAGTGTGTTGATAAGGAATGTAACTGAATAACCACTGATATTTTGGGCTGATTTGGTCAAGGGTATTGGTAAAATATTGATTTCCACTTCTGTTTATCAGCTCTATTGTGCTGTAAGCCTAGAAACTGCAGAAACTGAATGAGTAAAACCAGCGTAGGCCTTTTACGTTGAGTATTTCCAGGTTCACCTTGCCGTCAGTGACTGTGCTGTACACGTTCCTTGATGTCACAGCGTCGGAAGAGGAGTGTTGATGTTGACTGAACTAACGCACACCTAATTAGCTGATATTAATGTCAACCTGAGATAGGCTATGAATTATCTTCCAATCATTTTCGAATAATTTTAGCAGCACTCAGATGATTTTAACTAATTTTGAATTAACTTTAACTTTAACTTTAACTGCCTTGAGATGCGCACACACCGTGACAGAGAGAGATGCACTTAACAGACAGCTGCTTGTTTTGTCCCAGTGGAAGTGTCAATAAAGTTATCACTTCCTCAAAGATGGCTGCCGGCAGGTTCACTGGCAGTGTTCAATTTCTATGTCTGTAAGTCTGTATGGGTCAAAACACTACAATAAAATCCCATTATGAGACGTTGTAGCAACAAAATCCAACTCAGTCTGTATTATTTACATTCTCTTTAATGCCTTTATTTCCCCCAAAAACCCACATAATCAACTCGCTGCAGCTCTGCCAGTGCAAAAACTGAATATATTCTCAGTGCTTTTTGCAAAGCTACCATTGCCTTCTTCCTGTTTTGCCATTCCACACGTATATTTTATTAACTGGTGTAACTGGTGACAGTATAGCATTTCAGCCAAATATCTTTTGCATGTAATTAGTGGCTCTTCTCTCCTTTCCTGTAGAGTTTTTATTTATAGATTTTGTCCTGTGAGGAGATTTTGATTGTGCATTAAACCTTTCCTTTTTAAATTTACTCTTCATCCTCTATCCCTTAATTATGCTCTGTAAAAGAAGAAAAGTAAAACTATTTCAGGGAGCTTTAAGGGTTTTTTTTATATTGTAGCCAGAGTGGATCTCCGGTTGCAGTCACATAAACGCATAAAAACGGCTGCTACTTTGACCATCTTGCACCATTGATTTGTTTACCAAAGACCATTCTGCTCTTTTCAAGATTTGTGGTGCAAAGTTATCATACAGTAGAGTGCAAGCCTCCTGTGTTCAATCAACATAGCTTTGGACAAATTCAAGACATATTTGACCCTGCTGTGAGTTTGCTGCTTTCAAAAATGTTTTTAGGCAGGGTGGATTGTGCTGAAGGCCAGCAAGAAGCTGCAGCAGAGTGGTGAGTTTCTCATCATTAGAGCCAGTGCTGAGTTTGTGCTCTGTGCTGTTAGTAACGATGGGTCTCAACATTTTAATATGGCCTATGTTGAAAAATACTGAACCTATCCTTTAAGTACACTTGAAATGTAGTAAATGGGTTTAAACATGCAAAAACATCAGTATGGTCCCCTGGGGTGCTCAGTGACTCCCCCTTGGGTCAAAATGTGATGGATTCCTGGTTGAAACGTTGCTCACATGTCACATCCCAACAGGTTGACAGACAGTGCTTCATGAGTAACCTGTCAAAGTGAGCCAGTGGCTTTGTACCCCCAGATGCCTCGGAAAAGTACCTTCCGCTATCAGTCAGTGCCTCATGCTGTGCGTCTAGTCCCCTGAATGTAAACTGGACAATTCAGTCATTATGTGATATCTCCAGTGGCTTGGCAAAACAGCAGTACAGACTTCCAGCACAGCAGCTCTCGCTTTGATTTTTTTCCATAGATGGATGAATCACTCTCGAATGAACACTTAGTGACCCATGGCTTATTGGCCAAGATTAGCCCTAGCAACAAGAGCTTTCTGGGGTACACAATCGATGCTGAGGGCCTGGCCTAAATAGCCCCCTGCTGTTTACCTGCGCTCTTGCCCCTGGGTGCCATATCCAAGTCTCAGCAAGGAGCCAACACAACTTAGGATGGTCAGGCTGGCTCAGAAAGGCTTCGGAAGACAACTGCATGTTAATGATCCAGAAATGGGAGCAAGACATTTTATTCATTAAAGTGGGTCAGTATGTACGTCTGGATTTATTGATGAACCATCCTACAGATGCACTAATGTGTCCATATAGGGAACTTCAGAGAGGGAGAGTGTGTGCCTGTCTGTGTGCATGTGTCAAATGGTCAAGTGGTGAAGTATTAGGCAATTTCAGAATGAAAGGACTGCAGCCGTGTACTGATAGCTTCCTGTTGTCGTCCTCTTATTCTTAATTGTTTGTCCTTTGAGCACTGTTCTGCACAGGTTGCCTGTAAATTGAATCAGCTGGGAACACTGTGTACACATTGTGCCCGACATGAACTTTAGCTGCCTTGAGCTTCCTGTGACTGCACCAGAACTAATTGAAATGGATGTTTTCTTGTCCATAGCCGTTATTTTCAATGGCAGCAGCCTTGAGGGTCTGTGAAGGTGAATACAGCCACAGGACATCATCCATTCTGCCTTTGTTGCATGACCATATGGAATGATTGACATAGACTATCATTTATGGCACATAAAGTATTGACATAAGCTTTACTGTACACATTGTACCATCAACCTGCACATGAAATGGCTTTTATTTGAAGAACAGCCACCACAAGATATCTATCAACCCTCTGAATGATCACCTTAAAAGGTAACACTTTTTTAATAACCATTATTAATAAATGATAACATGATAGTTTATTAAATTTTATTTAATCGTTTTTTTTCAAGTTAACAAACAATGAAATCATAATTAATGATGTTTACTTATTGCACAGTAGATTATTTATTAACAGTCTGTTGTGGCACACATTATAACATTTTGTATAATATATTAAGTATTTGTTCATGCTTACCATATCATTTGTAAACCTTAAAGAAATCATTTGTAAAACATCTACAAACATTACATAGATGGACCAAATGTTATGTAAAAACTTTGTTAATGGATTAATAGAGTAATAATTGAATTGTAAACCTTCAATAAACATTATTTGGATGGCTGTTATAAAGTGGCTACAGGTGTTAATAATACTTGGTGAATAATTAATAAATACTGTGTTGTGCATCTTTAAGCATTATTCGGATGACCTTTATAAGTTTGGATATTTGACAAAGGTTTACAAATCAGTTATTACCCATTAATAAAGTGATTTAAAACATCAGGTCCATGTATCTATGTAATGTTTGTAGATGTTTAACAAATAAGTTTACAAATCATTAGGTAATCATTAACAAATAGTTAATGTAGTATACAAAATGTTAAGCTTTTCATAGATAGTCTTCTTTGTAATAAGTAAACATTATTAATTATCATTGTTTGTTAACTATAAGAAAAAAAAATAACTGAAGTATAATTAATCAATTTACCATTTCTTAATGATGGTTTTTACAAAGTGCTATCATGTGAGTTCTGATCAACACTGTCTTGGTAGAAGCAGTGTAATCAAGTTACCTGTATGTACTGCCACTACCACACTGTGGAATATTTTCATAAATCTGTTTCCTCTTCTTAGGAAAGAATAACCAAGAAAAAAACACTGCACAACAGAATAGCTTAAAGCACACCGTGTAAAAAGGTTACTGTATGTATGGAAGTGCACCAATTTTTATTCTTTTTTTTTTTTTTTTTTTTTAATTTTACAGGATTACCTGCCCCATAGCAGTCTGTACACACAGTCCTACATATGCAGTATGTATGTTACGAAAGGAGGCAGAGAGCGGTAAAAGCCGCCAGCTGCGCTTGTGTAGCTGTTACAGGTTTAATGTCTTTTTTCAAGGACTTTGAACCAGACTGAACAGTTCTGTAATCACAGAGAGCAACACTGCAGCCACCGGCCAGGGGACAGTTACACAGTGGCACAAACATCTTGGACACATTTCTTTTCAAGTTCTTTTAAAAACTTGCAAGTAAAACAAACTCATTTGGATCACAGCATTGTCAGACGAAAATTGCCATCGTGTGAATGTGGTCTGTGGTGCTCGGCTTTTGAAGGCACTAGACTTGTTGGCAGTGAAGTGCAAATTAAACACTGTTGAATGAAAGTAAGTTAAAGCTGGACTGTGCAAAATTGCCATGGTATGATTTGAAGAGTCCCCCTCCAGTCATTTATTAAGCCCCTCAAAATAATCTCTGTTCATCAATATTGTATATTTAGATGTTTTTTTTTCCATGAAATAACATCCCTTGGTGCCTACAATGTAACCCTATCCTTGCCCTCATCAAAAATGCACTGATCTATGAATATGCAAATTGCCCCCCCCCCCACCAGTTCATAACCAGAGCTCTGTCCACAGAACATGAAAGTCCCGTCCCGCAAACTGATGAAAATTGTGCTGTATTTCATAATCTAACAACGTAATTTTTTTCAGTGAATCTCTTAGTTACACTAATATTGTTCATGTGAAGCAGCTATTTCATACTGAAACACACCAAACACAGCCAGCACCAGCACTGAGACCGGCGGAGCTCCTTCTAATGATATGCAAAACACTGCCCTGTCAGCTGACGAGATTGGCTGACAGATGTGTGATGTACCAAATCCATCTGGCATGTGTTTCGTCTGAATCTCAGAGTTTAGGGGCGTGCACCCTCAGTAGAGGAGTGTGAAAACACCTCTCTAGTGACAAACTTTGCACAGACACAAGCCAGTATAGTCGAGGTCAGACGTTTTAGGGGACATAAACACAAGATAAACACATGTTTTGAGAAAGCTGGCAAAAAACATGGAATAAGTTTATCAGCGAGTTGGGCCATGAACCATGTAGACTCAATTGTCAAATTACGTTGTTACTCTATGCGTTTTGCCAGTTGAGTCTAAAAGGTCCTCGCTCAGATCCTGTAGCAGCTTTGCATAGTGCATCTTTGAATCAGCTAAAGCACCAGGAAGCTGCTGCAGCCTCAGACCTCACAGGGTGCACATTAAGAGCCTGAGCCAACTGAATTCTGCAGGGATTATCAATCAATCAATGAGCCTTTTCTACATGGGTGCCTCTCTGCAGGCCAAATACAGCATCAGAGAGGAGTGGGCAGTGCAGCCTGGCTCATTTCTGTATAAAATAACTAGCTGTGTTTTCAATGGAAGGAATCAGTGCAGACTTGTAACAACCTGATGCAACACTTGAGAAGGACCTGCATCTCTAAAACACAGACTTCTAAACTTATTTACGCAGTATATGCTTTTATGAGTTGCTCTAGCCTCCAACTTTGACTGCTTTTGCTTATTGATAACTGTTTCCAAGTGTACAATTATTGAACTGATCAAATGTTTTGTATGCAAAACAATTTAAATAGTTTTGATATTTGTGCTTGATGGAAAAGAGGATTTTTATATGGAGGAAAGTGAAATCAAACAAACAAAATTACAGCCTGCAGCACTTCAAGAGCTGCTTTCCATCCTTGCAGATGTGACGCCACATAAGTCCAGCAGAAGACCAGAGGAATAATGAGATTCAGATGTGTGTACTGAAAACCAGAGATCAGATTGTGGGGTTGTCTCAGAGGACTGCAGCAAATCTTGAATGAATTTTCCAAAATTTTCAATCGCAAACACCCGACATCCACATCAATCTCTTAGGATATGTCACAAGAAGAGCTGAACCCCTCTGAGTTGAACGCCATCTCTCAACCACATGGGTGCACAACTTTCAACAAGCATTTTTATATTAGTTTCTTATGACAGCACACAACATGCAGTGCTAATTAAAAAATCGGATTTTTTTTTTTCTTAATCCATGACCTTGGCCAAATATTTCCTGGGAAAAGCACCAGTCGGAGTAATGAAGTCAGTGTAGATTTGTAACGGAGAACTTTGATTATTTCGGGCTTTCCATGTCTCATGATCAGAACCATGTGTCTGCCACGTGGAGGGTTTGCTGTATTTGATTAAGGCTGAAGGGGAAACATTTTTTTTTCTTTGAGGACAAAAGGTGGTGAGATGAGATTAGATGCGTTAAATGCCACAAAGCAATAGTCCACATCACAGCAGTTATGATATTACTTGCCTCTGTCAATGACTGTGATGCTGTTTTCTGACAATGTTATTGTTAATGATGAATCAGTGACATTTAAAAACAAATAACATGATTATTAAATAGAAGATGGATTAATTATACTCAAAAACAAAAAAATAGGCAATGAGGGGTCAGAGGTGGTGCTGAGGTATTTAGACACAGAAAATGTCCTGGAGTGAGAGGCTTGGCAGGCCTGTTGTGTCAGTGAGCGGCTTGGTGTCTGCGGTGCCCCCAGGTGGTCGGGCGGTGCAGCAACACGTGACACTCAGAGTGTGGAGATGAGGCCTGCAGCGTGGAGGTAGGTCCATCAGATGAGGATGACAAAATATTTGGCTGATATTTTCCTTTTCTTGTCAGATATCGGCCTGTCAGAGTTGTCCACTGCTCAGATGATGGACCTTTTCCCCCTGATTACAGCCTCGTGAGCACCTGCCGTGAAATTGCACTGAATATTTGCATTCAATCATTTAATTCAGTAATGCTCTTGTGATTTTTTTTTTTTTATTGCATTTTTTTCTTAAACCTAAAACCTTGATGCTGTGGCTTCCAAACTCGGGACCAAACAAGGCCACAATTATCCTTCACAGGGTTCAGGGGATTCCCAGCAAAAGGAGGAATAGATTTATCCCATTTTTATTACACTCCCCCGAGGTTGGTACAACAAGGGAGTGTTTTGATCATGATTTGTGGTGATCGTAGTATGATGACAGTTTGACTGCAACTATTTTTCTTATCTCTCCAATACACAACAACACTTTTGTCAGAGAGGATTTTTTATGACAAAATCCTCTCAGATGGGGGTGGATGTTGCCTTAGCCACCAGCTGCTTGTGGGCTTGGTCACCCTGCCCTGTGAAGAGCGACTCTACACGAAAACACTGTTTTTGACTTGTAAACCATCCAGTAGTATGTAGGTACGTAGTTATGAAATTCAGCGATGGCAGTCAAACTGTCAACATCCAAGCTGCATTTATCTCACGAAACCGGGCTCCGTTCAGCCTCTGGTGGTTAAAATGAGCAGCTGGTGCTCAATTGGAAAAGTGCCACGTTCAAGGACAGTTGTCGCAAAATACATTATTTGGTTTAAAAAAAAATTGTTTCTCCCCCATTATAAAGGTAGGTTTTAAATACTCAATACACTACAAACTTCCTTCATCTTCCAAACTCTTCAGACCCAAACTCTTGCATTTTTCAAAGTCACACAGGAGACAGAGAGAAGTTCAAACTGGGCCCAGAAATTGCTCCTTAAAGAGCTGCTAACCACCATGAACTAATCTCATTCATGTGCATTTCAGTCAATCATTTTAAAGTCTAATAGCGGTGTAATTTTCCTTCCTGTCAAAATTGGAATTCGGTGGAAATGCTGAATATTTGTTTTTTTGTGCAAAAAAAAAAAAGTCAAAATTTAAGAATGGTGAATATCATCCTGATCCTGGCAGCAACATGCTGGCAGAGGTCCTTATGACAAGCACATTACAGAGGTACATCCTTGAGGAGATAAAGGCATGCACCGTCTTCTCTAAGCCTGCTAGGGTTTGAGTGAAAAGGAGCTTTGAAATGTTCTTGATACAGAGGGAGAAAGATGCTTGGCAGAGTATTTTATGCGGTGATCAAAAGAGTGGGAGAGGGGGAGGGTTTGAACCGCAACGGGATGGTTATGAGAAAGTGTTGGTGCCCGGTGGGGGGTGGGGGGGTGCTCGGTTTTGTTGCTGTTAAATGGTTGTGCTGCTATCCATGCCAACACTTTCAACTGGAAGTTTTATTTTTGCATGCGTTACCTATTGGAGTCAAAGATAAATTTCCTCAATGAAGTTTGGCATCTTGTATTAAATCCTATCTACAGGGTCACACGTTCACAAGATGTATGTCAGGCAGTGACTGTTAACATTAAAGGCATAACAACCAGCTGAAGATTACAGTACATTCCTGCAGTTCCTGTGGTTGCATAAAAATGTGTGAATTTCCCTCTTGGTATTTCTCTACATGTGGCGCAGTGGATGGAGACATTGCCCACCCTGCTGTGTTTATTCCTGACAGGTACGGCTGGTAAAATGTGAGACACACGTGTTCCCATGGAGATTCTCATCTATTTTGCTCTTGCATTCAGGAAAAAAAATTCAGGTGTTGGGGGAGGCCAGTGAAGTCTGAATAACTGATAATGAACTGTATGGTGCAGTAAATATGCTATGGGAATTGATTACGCCCGCACCCACATGACACACACATGAATTTACACAAAGATGCACGCACAAATGCATAATGGATTTAGACTTAATATCAATCAAGTTGGTGACATTGATCTCATTAGATAAGCTTCGAGTCTTGATAAGCGTCCGGAGCTTCCTTTCAAACAAATCTAATTTAAAGCTAAAACACACGTGCGTCTATGTGTCTGGGTGTGCGTGCCTCTGTACATTTTTCATGCAGTTTGTTCGTCTGTGCGTCTGCATGTGAAGGGCTCATTTTTCTCCACGTGCAACACGGGGGAAGGCAGGCAGATCAGGACACAGAATAAACGCAGGGAAAAAGGCTTTCTTAGCGCCGAATCCAAAAGAGCTGCGAGGAGGCACCGTGTTCAGCCGCCTCAGCAGGAGGTCAGATCACTCAAGTCAAGTTCATTTATTTTTAAAGCTATTCATCACAAGCATTTCTCGGAGGAGCCTTCGGAGATGGGCCCACCTAGATCTATCTAATCAACAATCAATCACAGAGCAAAATGATGTGATACAGCTCGGAGCAAAATGAAACACAAGGCACCACTTAAGAGAAGCCACCACACTGAGCTCATTCAGCAGCCAGCGTTCCTCCTGGACACTTATTAATCCAAACAAGCATCCTGCCTGCTGATGTTCTTTTTTTATCAGTCCAGCAGTGTGACACATGACATGTGCGCTCAATATTAAATGCATCTAACAGCACAGGACTAGTGTGATATGATATTCTGTACACACAGCAAACGAGTCCTGCAGCAAAAAAACCCACCCCATCGGTCATTTGTACAGCAGCTTATTACGATCTATTGTTATGTTTTAAAAAGTAACCCTCACCTTTTCCAAACATTAACCATTACAAGAAACCTTTCCCTCGCCTTAACAATAACCTTTTCCTGATCTTAACCATTTTTAGCGGCTGGCCAGCTTGCCCAGCAAACGGTCCTTTGGGTCGTATTAGAGCGTTGGAACAAACAACCTATGTGGTCGTAAGGATTTGAGGACTTGTTGTAGGAAACAGGTATTATTATTAAAGCAACGGTTGAATATTTTTCACCCTAGGTTATATTAAAATGTTTATACCTATCATCTATACACCTCAACACTAGCTGTAGTGACAAGAAGGGTACTGCTGTGCTGCAGCTTCTGGCTCACTCACTTTCAGCATCAAAAATGATTATAAATGAAAACAATTAAGGACCTCACAGCAAATCAAATACATCTTCAAATTGTCCAGCCAAAAAAAAAGGTGCTTTTTAACAAGTTTTATTTAATATTTATGAAATACTGGCTTGCATCTTGTTTTGCTGCTAATCCAGCTCAGACCTTGGAATTTCCGTCTTGTAAATTTCTGACTTGCGGCAGCATTTGCATTGTAAATACTAAGAAGAGCTTGATAGAAAGCACTGTTTGCTACCTTTAATTTGGAGTGGACATTTTCAAGCTGTATTTGACTGTGCTGTGAGTTTTCCTGGTTTAAAAAGGACGTTTTTCACAGGTTTTGAGGCTGAAAGCGAGTGCCCTGTTGGACTGTGGAAGGCCAGTAAGAAGCAGCAGCTGTAACATTTTCAATGCCAAAGCTACCAGTGTATGCTTATAAATGATGGGTATCAACATTTTAATACAGCCTGGGTTTAAAAAAAAATCTGTCCTTAAAGTACAAAAACTAGCAGGTTTGACAGGCAGTGCTTGGGGACACGGCAGGCACAGGAGGTGGAGCGTGGCTCGTGGTGAAGTCTCTGCTTCAGGACTTCTCAAATGTCCTTGAAGTCCCTGCATGCTGCACCCTCTCTATCTCTGATGTGGATGTGATTCAGAGAAACGAGAAAATTGCAGAAGCACTGTTCTTGTTGGGTATTTACAGGTCAGAGAAACATGACCAGGTCCCAAGATAGGCAGTTCACATCCTCTAATTGGCTAACCAGTGCTGCAGTGGGGATTCGCAGCATCTCTGTTAACGCGACCTCTGCTAGTCACCTTTTAAGTCTCTTTTTGAGGTCAGTGGGCACTATGACATTGTACTGCCCTCCGTTTTTGATTTCTCCTATCATTACCATAGATAGGAAGGAAAAACAAGTGTGACTGACACCATGCGGCCCCACACGCTGCAGAGTGTGATGGCGAATGATGAATCAAAGTTTGGATTCATGCAGACAGGGCTCCAGATTGGCGTTGCAGCCCTCTTAAGTACACAGGGGTCTTCCCTCTGCCACCTCTTGGAGCACAGAGTGGATTGGGATTAACAGATCAAGTTAATCTGATTCAGAACACCCAGCTTCCACTGGAGGATCACTGCCTGGACCAATCCTCAAGACACTGATGGACACTGATGATATGAGGGCTTAAAATCAAACTGTGATCTATATTAGTCAGTTATGCACAAGTTAATTCAGGCCTGGAGATAAAATATTGTCTAAAAACAACTGATATATTTTACACACAGTCATCTAGTGCTGTGGCAGGGTGGTGATACAGGCACGCTCACGCTGGGGTTTTAACACTTTGACACAGTTAGATCATGCTCCTTAAGGCCTAAGACAGCTCTTACAGCCTTCCAGGGATGATATTATTAAAAGGACAAGGGTCAAATGGATTGGTGTACCTGCTGCAGGTCACACATGGTTACTGGATGCTCATGTATTTTAATTCTTGTTTCATCTTATTATCCGAGAGTCCTTTTGACACTTGAATGTCAGATCCCATGAAGCTTTAATCCAGAGTGACAATGAGAGTTTGACAGCAGGGTTCAAGAGCAGAGTAATCAGCCTCCTTTCTTAGATTGCCTGCATTTCAAGAAAGTAGTGTTCAGGACAGGGAGAGTTAGAGCCACAACACCATGGCAATATAACAAAAAAATGTTTAATGATCATGTAAACGAGAGGTAAAGACAACTGCAGCAGTCAAAGTTTTGGTCACATTTTTGTTAATAATATTATAATGTTAATAATATTGTTAATATTGAGTATTAACTTCATATCAACCTGTCATACTTTTAACTTTTAACTGTACGAGTTAGACTGAAGGTTGAAACAACATTGGACAGTCAACATGAAGTTTTAACATTTTTTGCCCTTCAGTATAAGAGAAGGAGAAGTGGAGGGGTTTGAAAAGGGGGAGGGGACATGATTCAGGAGGAGAGACAACAGTATTTTTTTTTTCATCATTTTTTTAATAATTTCTACAATTCTTCCTTTTTTTAATTGTTATTGTTGTTTTTATTTGATTTGATTTGATTTTTAAAGATATATCTAACTGGCATTGTTACCAAAGTGCTTGTTGGCACCATGTCAGTCTAACATGAACCAAGACAAACCTTGATAGCTGTTGTCCTCTAGTGGCCGTACACCAAGCACTTTGCACATTTTTGTCGTATGCTTACTTTTTTTTTTTTTTTTACATACTTTTATCTGAGTTTTTGTACTGAAATCGAGGCAAAATTCTTTATATTGATCAAATCTAAAAGAAACTCCAGGAGCAACTGATAATGCACAAAAATCAAAGAAATGAAAGAGCCTGATTTTATAATTACTTGAAACACTGCTCGTCTCACTTGGGTTCATTTACTTCCGTAGCAAAACAGATGTCCAGCGTTTTATAGCAAGATGAAGTCATTTTCTTTTTTTTATTTATCTCTATCTACTGCTCTAATTTTCCCTTTAGAAAGCAAATCTTATTTTAGGCCCCATAAATGCATCTTGATGATGTTTTGGTGTGTGGTGTCAGAGTGCAGCAGGAATATATGTGTCACTCGAATGTCATGTGAGTCCAGTTCCTGGATTAAACGAAGAATAAATGATCATCCTCTCATCACCATTTGACATCACACAGCCTGCACTCTCACTGCACTTTCCCTTCTCTAATTTTGCTGTTGAAGTCAGTCAAGAAACTGGATTGGAAGAACCCTGTTGAAAAGTGCACCCAGGGTACTTTTATTTATAGAGTAGATAGATGATTCATTTATCTTGACTGTAACTCCTCAGGAACTGAACTTGAATGCCGTCCCACCAGGAGCCGCGTGCCCCCCCGCTGTGTGCGAGCTCTCTGGTGGAGTCAAACCCTCACTTTAAAATGCCTTTGAAATGCATTAAAACAAGAAAGAAATCTTTCCGAAGGAGATACACATTCAAAACCCTGAAGTATCAACTAAAGAAGTCCTGAGCGTATGATATAAAATATTTGAGTCAACTAGGCTGTTTGGCCCGGATGAATTATAAAGTATTATTATAGTCTACTTCAGGTGGAAACTCATCTTTTCAGAAATTATTTCATACTCCTGTCTTCCATCACTTTCTCCTCTGCTTGATCCCGAATGCTCCTGTCCTTTTCTCTCGCTCTCTCTTTCCTGCCACTCCTCAAACTAACATTGTGTTTTTACACTTCATACGCTGTCATTTCTCACATATTGTTGACTTCATATGATCATATTTGTCTTTGTTTGCTATATATTGCAGATTCTGTATATACAGATATACATACATATATTTTTCATGTATTCTCATATATTAAACATTTTCATGTTTTTCATAAAACAAATAAATCTCTTTTCCTCTCAGCAAGCCTGTATTCTGTTTTTATTTTATTTCTCCTGTAATTTTCAATTTTAATTTAATTAATATTTTTATATATTTATTGTTATTATTATTATTATTATTATTATTATTATTATTATTATTATTATTATTATTGTTGTTGTTGTTGTTGTTGTTTTATTATTATTATTATTATTATTATTATTAGCATCATCATCATCATCATCATCATCATTATTATTATTATTATCATTATTATTGTTATTATTATTATTATTATTACCATCATCATCATTATTATTATTATTATTATTATTATTATTATTACTGTTGTTGAATCCTCCTAAAGGAAAAT
>OMLB01018468.1:0-22012 GCA_900302555.1 Myripristis jacobus | reverse complement strand
AAACACCTGCTAGAATTCACCTGCTAGCATGGCAGCTACCACTAGCTTTGCCGCAGAGATTATCGCTTGTTTTTGTTGTTGTTTCAGAGCCATGGACATGGACAGTGTAGTCCGTCATCCTGCAGGCGCTTGGGCTGGTACATTTCAAACTACTGAAACTTTGCTGTCAATAGCAATAGGTTATTTTATTTAGACTTTTTACTGTAGTGGAAGATGTAACATGCAGTTTGTTTGTTTGTTTTTTCAGAATAAGCTTGTAAGTTTTGCATGTCTGCAGGAGTAAGTCTCTGCATGAAGCTCTTTGCACATGAGTCGCGGTTTCGCTTCTAAACAATGCGCAGCCAACGGCAATTCACGATGGCTGCAAACAGAGGATGTGCAAATTACGGTTATCAGTCAAGTCAAGTCAGTTTTAATTGTATGCAGACCAATATCACACATTACAAATTTGCCTCAGGGGGTTTACAGCAACACGATATCCCTGCCCTTAGATCCTCGCATCAAGAACAGCCGCCTTAACAAATCTAAAGGGGAGAGAAGTAGGAAGAGAGCAACATGGGGGGTGGGTCCCTGTCCCAGGATGGAATTGATGTTGCGCGCACAGAGTAGCACACACCGGACCAGACCAGACCAGATGTCAGAAAATTGGCACATCCGTGTTGAGATCCGGCTGGGAAGATACAGGCGACCTCAATCAGCGTTCTCCATAAAGCCATGAGAGTTGAATCCAGTTTCCTTTCACTCTCCCTGAGTCGGAACCTGTTTGTCCAGTCTACTAAGCATCTCTCCAGTGTCAAGTTAGCCCGAATCAAACATACCACTTCCGATCGTAGCTTTTATTGCCTCTGCTCATTGAATGTTCACTGAGGAAAATGACAAATGTGCAATATGTTAATCCAGCTATAGTTTCACTGCAAAGTATAAGCATAATGATTATATTGAGTATTTTAACTGAGTATATGGTTTCTCGGTTTTCTATACAGCTTTGCAGTTTAAAATTAACAAATCAAGGTCCAATTAATTATGATATTACGAGCGTCTTGGTGTAATAGCAGTAAATAAATAAGATGGTGGAGATAGTGGGTAACAATGTGTTCTCTTTCTTTTTTTGTGCCAGAGAGCAATGTGCAGATTTCCCCAGAGCTCCAGTCCCAGGGCACACAATGATAATTGCCAATTAACAATGATCTTGTTTGTATTAGACCTATTAATGCTGGAAAAATCAATGCGCTAATTATTTCTAGGTTTAAATTCTACTTGCGCATATTTTTAATTATTTGTTTCAGAGTTCGTAGGTGTTTAATTTTGAAGGGCACGTCCCTGACTTCCTGTGCTTGTGTCTAGCTGTGTGCGGCTTGACGCAGCTGAGCAGCATGGCTTGGCTGGGCCGGAGGGAGGGAGGGAGTGTCGGAGGGACTTCACAGTGTCTGTGTCTGACGTCTTCACAGTGACTGACTTGGAAAACCACTGACAACAGCCTCAGAAGCGAGCCGATTGCGGAAAAAAGGGAAGAACTTTATTCTTTTGCAACCTCTTCCCTCTCACCACACAGCCCCACCTGGATGACTGCTTGAAGACAAAAGGTAGACACTTTATACTTCATAGCTGAATAATTTGTCTATCAGCTGGTGGCTAGATCGATATTTTTTTACGAACATGCGCAAAAACCTCATGACCATCGGTAAATGGGCTACACTCTTACTTGCTTTGTAAACATGTTGGGTAGAAAAGATCAAATTCTGGCAATTCTGTTCATAAGAAGCAAACAAGTACCTTTACCAAAGGCGCATAATTTCCTCCATAAGATTGATACATTAAATTAACTATGTTATTACATTTCTCTTAATTCATACCGGACATTTGGCGCTGTTTACTCCCTTTCTCCAGACTGAGAGGACTCTACTAGTTCAACGACAGGGAGTTCATTGTTGACGTATTTATGAGTAACTTATTAACAAGCTTTAATGAAACCTGCGCTGGCTACTGTAGTGGGAATTTCAGCGTTTAAAATGAGAAGGGGAATTATTACATCTCAGTGTTGGGCCGCCAGAAAACTGATGTGATTCCACAGTAAATGACTCAGGTGTGTTTTGCACAGCATCAGTCAAGAAATTCACACAAAACGCGAGTGGCATCAAAAGGAAAGGCACAGGTGTAGCCTTAGCAGGATAACAGGCGCTGAGGGCAAACAGAGATAAGGAGACTAAAGGACCTTCAAACCGGGACCACAGCTGACTTGCTGTAAATTAGCAACAGGAAGAGTCATCCACCAGCTAAGAAGACACTCTAGCCTTATCTCTTTACTTTTACTTGTTTTTTTTTCTGCAGAGGAAAAGGAGGGAGGAGCTGCAATAGACAAGACAAGGCACATTTTGTTATTATTAAACTGAACAGAGTGATATCATATAGCATCAGGAGTACACTCAGATCTTCATACACTACTATTGATCATAGAAACCACTGCTCTCCTCTCTCCCTTACACACACACACACACACACACACACACACACACACACACACACACACACACACACACACACACACATCAAGTGCAAGCTGTGCCTTCATAACAAGAACAGATATTTTTCATTGTGTGTGTTTACGCAGTGCTGTCCCCAAAAACAGGGCATGCACAAATAGTTTAGGTGCACACTGATTGTAGCACAAATTGTATAAACCAGTTGTGGATGTTTATTAAGAGAATGACACCGTATAAGCCTTCAGGCAGCTGTCTTATTCAGTGCTGCACCTCACTGAGCTGTGTTGAATGACCAGTTTGTGCACAACTCTTACAGGAACAACCAGATGACACATGCAATATACAATACCCGTTGTACTTTTTCTTTTCTTTTTTTTTCTAAAAGATTTGGATGCGTCACTGTGTCTTTTTCATGCAGGGTGTGTAACTATAAAGCTGCACCTCTTTTACCAGCTGAAAGTAGGAGGTAGCCTATATTTAGCTTTGCTTTAGCAAAAGACAGTTAATGTTGACCAAAATGCTCACATGACTGTCGCTATAGATAGGGTGAGACATGTAATATTTTTTGTATAAATTACAGGAGGCTCGCTTCCTTTGAAGGTTTGATGAAATTGTGCAGACGATGTTGCAAACTTTTGAATCACCAGGCCTGCTTTGCTCTCGACCAACATGTCTCTGACTTGCCCCTGTTGATTCCTGTCTTTTGATTGCCAAACTGCATTGTTTCATCTTTCAAAATATCAAACGGGCCTGAGAAATGGCAAAACACTGTGGCACATCCTATTTTACAGGCAAATTAATGAAGCAAAATTCTTAAACTTAGAATTTTATTTCCATTGTCCGCCTTGCATTAAAGTTAATATATTTTTTATGGGTTAAAATCCAACTCCACCCTCCCACACACATCTGTAAATGTCAGCCTATAGTAGTATCAAAAGTGGCATAATTAGCATTAATTCTCAACACATCAGACTCTGTTAGTTTTATTAAAAAGCTCATTAAACTGAGGAAGAAAACAAACCTCCAGGCTTCTTGATGCAACAAAGATTTTTAGCTGCTGTCCCATATAACGCTAACAGGAAGACTTGTCTGTGTTTCTTGTTTTTGTTAGGTATGATAGATGGGTGTCACTTTTCCCTCCAGTGCCAGTGTGTTTTCAAAAATCTAGACTAACCAGACTCATCTTCTTTGGAACAACTTGACCAACTGGCTTTCTCTCTGCTGAGAGTGATAATGCAGCTTTTCTGCAACTAGAGTAAACTGACTTGTCCAATATAAAAACATTGTGTAAATATAATTCAAAGTAATCTCTCTCCTTTCCTTTCCTCTCCTCTCCTCTCGTCTCCAGTCTCTGTGACTCAGCAAAGGCAATGGCTTCTCATGTAGAGGGGAGCTCCAGTGAGGGTCTTCAGCCTGGAGATCCCACGAGCTCCCCAGGAACCAAGCCACAATTGGGTCCCAAACCACGGATCACTCCAAAGCCATTCTCTCTGCAGAAGAACACCACCATCCGCTCAATCCATGCTCCAAAGACTGCTCCCACATCAGCAACATCATCGAAGTCAACATCACAGCCAAACGGCAAACCTGAGGCCACGGGTGTCCCCAAAGTCGCTCTTGCCACACAGCCCCCAAAACAAAACACCACACAGGATTCCAAGCTCAACTCTGTAAACATTCACACCAAAGCCCAACCAAAGCCAGCCAAAGAAGATAAAATAGATCTAGATGAAAAGCAGACTCCTGATCCTAGGGATTCTCCAGCTAATTCCAGTCTAGCATCACGACCTGCTGCCCTTAAGAACGATCAACCAGATCATCCTACCGTCCCAGATGCAACCAAACCAGAGCCAGTCCAGACACCACCTGTCACTGAAAGGAACCACAAAGCATCCGTGGATATTTTAACCCCTTCAGAGCAGAAAGAAGAAGGGGAGAAGGGAGGTGAAACTAAGACTTCAGTCACAGCTCCCCCTGTTTTACCAAAGCCTCAAAACTCAGGGAGAAACATTTCCTCCACAGCCAGCCCATCAGACAATACATCGTATCGATGGGGGTCAACCAGGAAGCGTCTGTCTACAGAACTCACCTCGAAGTTTGCATCAGGCTGTCCGCCTTTGTCCTCCCAACCTGCGACCACCTCTACAACTAGTGCCAAAGACGACGGAAACAAGCCAGTGACTCAGAAACCAGAGCAGAAACCGACAGCTTCAGACCCAGTAAACAGAGAGAGGGATGAAGATGAGCTGAAGGAGGACCGGACTGGGGGAAGCACTATACAACGCAGAATCAGTCTTCTTCTTGATTCATCATCAAGGCCAGTCGTTGCTCCAAAGAAGGAGGAGCCACAGATTTTCACCCAAACTAATAGCACAGGAGGTGTTAAAGATCGAATCAAAAACTGGGCAGTGGAAGCAAGTACTGAGACTGCAGGGATGGAGAAGAAGCCAAAGCCTCAACCGCGAGGCCCTCCTAAGAGGTGAGTCCTCTCTGAGATTGCTTTAATCTGGAAACCATCAAGCAGTCTGCAGGGGCATTGTCTAACAGATTTTTGTACCTGACTGGTCTGCAAACACTGGAATGGATAATGCATACTTTAATCTATGGTCTTATTTAGTGTCTTAACCCTACACACATGAAATGGAAATAGTGCTATCTTGCAAGGACAAGAAAGAAAGATTATTTTTAAATTAGTCATGTGATATTAGTGAACAACAGCAGGGTATATTTCCAAAATTACCTAAAAGTTTGGCCTGATAATGGTGCGAGAGGAAAGGTAATGGGGTTACAAAAATCAGTGGGGTTCTTCCGCTAAGGGTCATGAATGTATGCTGGAAATTTTAAGAAATTAAAATGAAAACTCTTGGAGTAATCATGTTCACAAACTGAACATTTGGCCTGCTGATAGTGCTATGAACGTCATGTTGTCGCCATAATCAATAGGATTCTTCCTTTAGGGGGTCAAAGTCAGGGTGAATTCATAATATCCCCAACACTGTTGTTTCTAGCATATAATAAAGGACACCTGTTGATGATTGTCTGCCACTGATCTTTGACAATTTTTGAAAGAGACGGTTTATTCAAGCGGCCGTTTTTCCATGTTGAACTAGTGTGAATTTTACCTGCCCCACAGCCTTGAGTCAGCAGCTGCTCCAGCAGATCCGCCTGCAGTGCAGAGTAAACCCACAAAGCCACCTGTTGAACTACCTGTGACAGAGAGACCATCCACACAGTCTGCAGATCAGCCTCCAAAGGTCTCGTTGCCTGAGCAATCAACAGAGACACCACTGGAAACATCTAAAGATGCTCCTTCTGAAGAGAGCTCAACAAAGGTGCCAGGAGAGCATGAGCTGAACAAATCGACTGACGGTGGTGATCGACTTCCTGACACCAGCCTGCGTACAGAAGAGCCTACCACTGACAACATACCTGCTGTGAGTGAAAGTGTTTCCCTCGCTCCAAAGAGGAACAGTGCCCAACGTCGCTCTGTTCGCTTTGGAGTGGTGGAGAGAGATGATGGTGGGCCTCCGGAGATCCTGGGGTCAGAGCCGGAGTCCAGCACAGACGAAGAGGAGGATTCAGGGGATAAAGCTGAGGACGAAGCCCCTGTTCCATTTCCAGCCTATAAAAGAGTAGGACTTCCGCATAGGGAGGATGGCGAGACCAAAACACAGGGAAAAGAGAAAAATCTGGAAGTGGAGGATCGAAAGAAAGTAGAGGAGAATGAGCGGGCAAGACTGCTAGAGGAGCGGAGACGAGAAGAAGAGAGAGAGAGAGAAAGAACAAAGCAGATGGAGGAACAATTGAGGGAAGCGGAGAAACAGAGAAAAGAGGATGAAGAGAGAAAGAAAGCCGGGGAGAAACTAAGAGAGGAGGAAATGGAAAAAGAGAGGCTTAAAGAGGAGGAGAGAAAGAGAGCAGAGGAGGAATGGCAAAGAGAAAGGATAAAGGAGGAGGAGAGGGAAAGAGAAAGGCTGAGAGAAGAAGAGACGCAGAGAGAAAGAAAAATGGAGTTAATGTGGCAGAGACAGAGAGAAGAGGAAAGAGAAAGGGCAAGGCAGGCGGAGGAACGACTTAAGCAAGAGGAGAGGGAGAAAGAAAGGCTGAGAATGGAGGAGGAGAGGGAAAAGGAAAGATTGCGGGAGGAGGAGAGGGAGAGAGAAAGACAGAATGAAGAGAGAGAAAGAGAAAGGCTCAAAGAGGAGGAAAGATTACGGATTCTGGAAGAGGAAAGGAAGAGATTGGAGGAGAAACAGCTAGAGGAGGAAATGGAAAAGGAAAGGCAGAGAGAAGAGGAGAGACGGAGAGAAGAGGAATTTGAAAGACAGAGGTTGCAGGAGGAGGAGAGGATCAGGGAAAGGTTGAGAGAGGAGGAGATAGAGAGGGAAAGGCAAATGGAGTTGATGTGGCAGAAACAGAGAGAAGAGGAAAGAGAAAGAGCAAAGCAGATAGAGGAGAGACTCAGACAGGAGGAGAAACTGAGAGAGGAGGAGAAGGAGAAGAAGAGACTGGAGGAGGAGGAGAGACTTAGAGAGGAGGAGAGGGAGAGAACAAGACTGAGGGAGGAGGCCAAAGCCAAGGAAATGGAGAGGGAGCAACAAAAAGATGCAGAAAGACAGAGAGAGGAGCAGGAGAGAGAAAGGAGGGAGCTGGAGAGAAAAATGTTGCAAGAAAGAGAAGAAGAGATAGAGAGAGAGAGACTCAGGCAAAGGGAAATGGAGAGACAGAGAGAGGAGGAGAGGGAGAAACAGATGGAAGAGGAAAGGAAGAGACAGCTAGAGGAGGAAAGAGTGAAAGAGCAGGAGAGAGAAAGACAGAGGCAAGAGGAGCTGGAAAGAAAGCGAACAGCAGAAATAGAGGAAAAGTTGAGATTGGAAGCGAGACGGAGAGAAGAGGAGGAAAGGGAGAGGGAACGGAAAAGAGAGGAGGAGTTGAAAGAAAAGCTGAGAATGGAGGAAGAGGAGAGAAAAGTGGAAGAAGTGAGGTTGAGTAACTTGCCCAAGGAGGAAGACAGGGATAGAGAGAGCGCGGTGCATGAAGCCGAACCAAATTTAATCAGCTTTGATTCAGAGGACACGTCTCTCAAGCCAGAATCCCCTTCAACTCCATCTCAAAGCTATGAGCCCGCACAGAGCAAAGAGCTATATGACATTGTTTACGATGACTTTTCCGTCCCAAAGCCCCTGATTGACGTGGTTTATGACGATTTTTCGGTCAAACCTCGGAGATGGGGCTTGCAGTCCAAGGCCAGCGCTGACCCCGGCCAGACTGATGCGGCGGCTTCCTCAGTGGATGCAGATGTGGAGGAGCTTGTGCCCGCGGAAGACAGCCCTCATCAGCGCGGTGTATCAGATCCAGAGCAGGGGGAGGGGAAACCAGATTGCCCAGAGCCAGAACCCGTCTCAGTGCAGGAGATCCAAGTAGAGGCAGAGGAAAACACAGAGGAGGTGGAAGAAGAGGAGGTGGAGAGAGAGGAAGAGGCAGAGGAGGAGAATGAAGAGGAGAATGAAGAGGAAGAAGATGGCAAGTTGGAGGTAAATACATCAACTATCCTAGGGATGTCACAGGAATTGATATGAAAAAAACGAAAACAATACCAGTATTTTTAGTATCAGCAGTATTGACACAACTTGATACCTCACTTTGTAGCTCAGTGCTTTTATTCTAATGTAGCCTTCGCCTGTAAGATTAAATGCTAAAAACACTTACAGTTGCAGATGTGCTTACCAAACTGTAAATCAAAATGAGTTACAGCGGGAGATTTCATACCGGCCCTCCAATCTGCAATTAGGATCTTGTTGGGATGCTTAGTTTTCTGCTTGAAGGCTACAGGCCACTGGTGCACCTGTAACTCTGTTCAGAATTCGAATGTAATCGATATGTTTTAATATTTCAAAAACATTAAGTTTCTGCTCACTTCTTAGTGTTTATACAGAGTTTTTAACACATGCATGAATGGGATTTTTGTTTTTTTTTTCTTTGTTTTTCCGCGGTATCGAACCACTTGTCAAGAATGGTGGAATCTCACTAGTATTGGTATCAAGAGCCAGAATTTCGGTCTTGTGACATCCCTAGTCGGCCCTGTGCCATTGTGTTTGACTGCAAGGCATTTGAACCGTATGCATACTCGCTACACTGCATGCCTCGGTGGTGTTTGAAACTTCAACATAAATCTAGTAGATGATCGCATGCCTATTAAATAACAGCAGAGTACAAGGTTGTGTGGTCTCACAAAAGGAGGGTGAGGTTAGGACAGAGATAGACAGGAGACAGGAGTGTACATGTATGTGGTTATTTTAACACTGAATCAGTTCAGCCTGGCAGCCACACACCACACCTGCACCAACACATTGCCAGTTCTGTAGCACCATGAAAAAATACCTCAGACTTGTTATACTTGCTGCAGCCTGATGACAACACAGCTGAGGAACTCACTCTCTGTGTGTGTGTGCATGTGTGTGTGTGTGTGTGTGTGTGTGTGTGTGTGCGTGTGTGGGGCACTTGCACCCGTATGTGTGTGCATGTAGGTGTGACTTTGAGTAATGAAACAAGTATGCCCAGAAATCCACATCTATGCACCATGTGCCATTGTTATCTACCCTCACTGGCAGCAAGAGCTTGTTTCTTACAACAAAAAAAATTATCAGAGTAAAGAGTGTTTGAGAAAGATTGGTGTTAGCTTAAGAGGTGTGCCGATTAAAAAACTGGAAACAAAACTAGAGAGAGTGCCTGCTGGTGTCCAGTGTGTGCTCTAAAATAAGTCATGTTGGAGATCATACATCAGGGAAAACAAGAAGTTTTTGCGGTGTATATTTATTACTTCCTTTATTAGTCATTCATATACAGATAATTCAGACAAATCTTTTGCACAAAGCAGGATTCAATTCAGTTTGTGTGTGTGTGTGTGTATACATGCATGTGTGTGCATGGTTGTGTTTGACCAGCTAGTGGAAAAGTGTGCATGTTTCTGATTTTCGGTCAGTTTAGTTGACTTTCAGTTCCTAGTTGTGTTCTTGAGTCCCACAGGTTAACTGTAACTCTACATGACATCACGTGGGAGAAGCAGAGAGAGAGAGAGAGAGAGAGAGAGAGAGAGAGAGAGAGAGAGAGAGAATCAGAAAACTAAAAAGGAAGTGAGGATTTGACTTCCTTTACATCTCAGCCACAGTTTGTTTCTCTTCTTTTCATGCCACTGTTACTTGCGCATAGCGAAAACATTTTGATTTAACAGCAAAAGAAAAAGTGCGAGAGAGGAAGACAGGACATGTGCAAGTGAAGCAGGGATGGATTATTTCATGTGGCCATCTTGGCTCGGTTATCTCCAGCGGCTCTGGGTGAGTCTTTTGACTTTATTCAGGTGATGGTGCCATAGCCATGCTAATCAACAATGCTTACCTCATCAGTTTATGCTCAGTAGTGTGAGAGAATTTTGTGACTAACTAAAGATAAAACTGAGCTTGGTGAATTAAATTTCAATAAAAATGTAGTTATGAAATAGCCTTATGTTACTTAGTTATATCCATTCATATAAGTACACACCAAAGTCTAAAAAAGCAACATTAATCCATCACAATTTGAATGGATGGACATATATATGATTGCCTGAATGGGTGAACAAAGGATATTTTGTTTGAAGGGACAGTATAATGAGGACATTTTATTGCACTGCAGAGAGCAGCAGTGACATGGCAATAATACACAAATAATACACACTAAACAACAGAGGTGTATTCAAATACAGCAACAGAATATTATGGCTCCAAAAATAACATGTAAAGTGAGACTTCCTGCGAGACAGATACAGCAACCACAAACAGTTCGTAGTTAACGAAGTGGTGAGTTCATGTTTTCACTTAGTGAAAGCACCAGACTTCCTTTAGATGTGAGAGAGCCGCTCCAGTCGGGACAAACAAGGATCATTAGTTCCTGCTGTGGCATGAAGAAGTTTTGGAGAATCAGTTACAACTCTTTGGGAGCTTGGTGTGTGTGGTGTGTGTATGTGTGTGTTTGTGTTGGATTACTAATGCAAACAAACTGTTGCTTGCTCAAGCCTGCATGACCAGTTAGCCACCATAGGGGTACATTGTACATACCCACTAAAATACCATTAGGCCAGTGGTATTGTTTTTTCAGTTAGTCATGGCATGGTGAGCACAGCCCTGTTTTGACCACTGAGTGGCGCTGCTGCTCTAAATAATCCCATTACTCCTCCCTGTCTGCATCACAGAATCCAACAGGTTTACTCTATATAATGTAAAAGTATTAAAGTATGGCCACTATCAAACATAGAAGCTGTTTAATAGATAACAACTAAACTAATATTGTTTTTTATGCTGAAAAAAATCTATTGTGCGGAGGGTAGAATCAGACAGGGAAAAGCTATTCAGTTTGGCCGAGCACAACGAGTGAGGTGTTTACGGTGTAAACACAGCCTGTGCACCAGACCATCCGCCCTCATTCAGGCTGGGTGAGTGACTACAAGAGCGACAGGCAGACAGATAGATGGATCTCATAGTGAGTAGGTGCTATGTGGTCATCTCATGTCCTCAATTAGATCTAGCATATCAGAATTGCCATACATGGTACTGCTATTTGCAGCCCTCTTTCTTGTTTCTCACTTCACTCACTCTGTCTGTTCCTCCCCTTAGACTCTCCACCCATTTTTGAGAGAACCCCTCACCCCCCTCGTCCTCTCTCACACACATAGACCCACAGAACAGGGTGGGCTAGTTCACGCATGATCTCACGGAAGTTCACATGTCCTCTATTTGCTCTCTCATTCAGCTTGCACTCTCTGACATCTCAAAATTTCTCGCTTTCCGAGTAACGTTCCCACGATCTCCTTCTTTCTCTCTTTTCACAAAAGCAAAAGGACGGCAGTCTCTTCGTTCATTCAGTTACCTGCATTTAGCTACAGGGACAGAGCAGAGGAGGGAGGTACAGAGAGCACCTTGGCCCAACCTGCCTTAGCTTCCTTCCCTCGGGATTTTCCAACTCTGAGCACAGACCTAAGCTTTGTTTGATGTTCTCTGAAGTCTCACAGGTCTAGCGGAGAGAAAGGGGTGATCTAGCTCTCTGTACCTGGCTTCGGATGCTTGGAGTGGCAGATATTTCCCACGCTGCTTTTTTTTCTGATTTGAAAACGGATATGCGATGTGAGCTGGGACACAGGTTTACAAGTGTAGCGACTTGACGGTTTCAGGACATGTCGGAAAAGAGAGAACTCAAGAACAGAGGTAAACATTGAAATGACTTTGCGCAAGACTGAAAGCCACTTTCACTTGTTGCTACTTCCAAAGTTGAGGAAAAAGGAAGAACTACGTTTGGCTCTTGACTGAGAGTTTGCTCAGTGTTACTTACATGCATGATAATGTAATATTGGAGAAATGGGTGTTTGGCATGCTGCAGTTTAAGAAGTGGTCCATCATAATGAGTGCTGCAGTGAAACAGAAGGAGTGTTGTAACCGTGCAAACACATGGCTGGTCAGACTTCTTTACTGACAGTGACAATAGACGAGGCAGTTCCAGGAAGTTTGTGTAACCTGAACCTTTAAAATATGGAGAGAGGGGATGGATCCCACCTAAATGGAAAGTGGACTTCAGCTTTTTTTGTATGAACTCAGAATAGACAGCCTGAAGTCAGCTTTCTGGAAGAAGACAATTTTGGATATCTATAGTTCTACATGTCTGTATTTTTTACTTCCTGAAAATGACAGCTGAAGTCTAGATCAGAGGCGCAGCTTTCCAGCCCTCCACCAAAAACGCATAATCTCCAACAAAGCTCAGCCTGAGCGTCCCGGTGACCCAGTTTCCATGGTGACCCTAGTGCCAGAGCGACCAGCCGCGTGAGTTTACCTACAATGCAGTACTTGGGAGGGAAACTGTCAGCCGCCCAGCTCCAGGTTGGGGGCTGGGTGGGCAGCGTACGACGCTCGCTGCAAGGGGCTCTGGAGCTTTTCTGGGGCACCGCCGAAGACAAGCAAGAGGAGGAAGAGGAGGAAAAAGAGGAAGAAGAAGCAGGTGGAGATGGAGACGGAAGGTTCCAGAGGGTTTTGTCACCACTTCAGACCTTTGCCAGACGTAGCAGAAGATCCCTGCGTAACTTCTCCATTCGAAGTCGTCAGACTCTACAGAGGAGAACCACCGAGCCCGACTCTGTAAGATCTGATAAATAACCCAACAAAATCAATGAGTTCTTAGGATTTTTTTAAAAAATGGAATTGTTCTACAAAAAACATACACTGAATGTAAAAAATATTAAGGACATCTTATTGCACAATCCATATCTCTGTTGTCTCAAAGCTTTAAAATCCTTCTCCAACTCATCTGTCTCTGTTCATCTACATCTCTTACTTTATGCTTGGTATTTAATTAGGGAAACTGATATGAAGGGTAATGTGCTTTACAGGGCTACACCAAGACCAACTTAAGTGTCACTAATCATTTGCATATTCAGTGTATGTTACAATAACCAATACAGCCAATGAGCTCAATGATAAACTCAACTTATTTTGAAGGTATGCCTTCATGGTAGCAAGACCCAGAGCTCATGGTTTTATTTAACAAGTATTTTGTGTGTTTATGCCTTAGCAGTATATGTCCAGGCACTGCCATGCAAATCTAAATATGGAGTGTGTGCTTCAAGATTAACATGAACAGAGCTGTTGTCATGTAGTGCTTTATCAATGTGCATGCATGTCGTTTCCCTCTGTCTGCTGTGTGTCAGAGACTAGAGAAAGGAAGACAGCACAGTTTGGCAAAATTAGATAAGGTCCATGCAATTGTGGCAGAGTGTGTGTTTGCATGCTATACATAGACAATGCGAATGCGTATTTGTTTGCAGATGCAAAAAGCACAAAGTGGAAAGAGCCTGCAGGGTTTTTCCACTCTTAATTTGATGATCCATCACTCGCAGTCATCAGAGGCGATACTTTGTTGACAGACTCCAGTCATTGTCCTGAACTCATAAAGACTTTTGTGCAGCATCTATAGATTTTGTGCTCGTGCACTGTAAATAAGGCCTGGCAAACATTCCATTCACCAAAAATGTAATGTGGGAGAGCAATGAAAAGTCCTGCCTTGTCTTGACTTGCTGATCCTCCACCCCTCGAGCAGAGCACATACTGTACACGTGAGTAAATACATACACAGACACACGCGATGTTGTGCTACTGCAGTTTGAAAGGGTAGTTTTGTTATGGTGAAGATTTAACTACTCCCCCCTGCTAATTATTAATTAATTACTTTGCAGTAATAACTTTTGTTATAAATACAAAATTATGAGTTGACTGCACTACTAGAGCAGTTCTCTTTTTGCTGTTTGAATGTTTGAACAAACTTGAGGCATAAGCTGTCTGTCAGAATAGAAACCCTGCCTCGGCATCTGTAATTGGTGTGTATCTCTGACTCTGTCTCTGTGTATGTATATTAACATAGACTGTTTCCGTTCCGAAGCGAGTGAGCTTGTTTATTTCTTTACCTTGAAATGTGAGAGACTGCGCCTCTACCTCTGCATGTGGACTGAGAATGTTTTTTTCACACAGCTGAAAGAGAGAATTGGAAAGGGTGGATCCTTCATTTACAATGCAATAGTCATCTTTTCACAGTGTCAAAACTGAGATTCATAGCCATACAAGGTGCATTCATTATTGCATGCTTGTTGCATTCTAGGAAGGTCTTGCTGCACTGTGGCCTTCTTGTTGAAGAGGAATTATTTAGAAAACGCATGTATTTTTGTCTTTTTATTGGCCAGATGGCTGTTGGAACTGTCTCAAGGTGTTTGAGAGACATGACTTGTTGTTACATGGTGTTACAATATGCCAATTAAATTGTAGCAGGAATAAAGGCAGCACAGATGCATGTTGGCATGGTTTCACCCCTGGACACCAGTTGTGTATATTTTATGGAGTCTTGTAGACAGACTATTTTCCTCTTTATATGTGTACACCCATTCTGTTTGAGGTTATAGGAAAATCTGCTCTCAGTGGCCCATTCATTCACACGGTGATGTTGCCAGATAAGAGGCATTGTGCAAATGAAGCTCTCCAGTTGCTCCGTCCGCCCTAAGCAATAAATGGATTTATAAAGTAGATGTGTATGAAATCGTAAGGCCAGTGGTGTGTACTCATGAGTTGTGTTGTATCCAGGTTACCCATAACAAACAACATTACGCTGGGATGTGCCCCTTGATAAAATGTGAAGTGAGCTTAAAGGAATGTGTTTGTGGATGTGTGTACAGTAGTTGCGGTTGTTATGTGGCGTGTTTGTCAGTGTGTGTGTGTGTGGGTTCGTGTGTGTGTTTGTGCCTCCGTGTATTACTACTTATGGGTGTGATTGCATGTGCGTGTATAGAGGCATATATGCTGCATGCTGTCTGTTTGTTTTGAGTGTGTGTGTCTTAGTGAGAGAGCAAGAGTGTGTGAGAGAGACAGACAGAAAGAGAGAGAGAGTGCACATGTGCATGCTCATGGTGTTTACTGAGGACAGCCTACCCTCTGTGACCGGCTCATTAAAAGATGCATGCTTGGCTGGTTGTTGGTTCTCTCTCTGTAGTTAGTGATCTTGGCTCAGCACACAGTCCATTCTCTCTCCTCCTCAGCTCCACACTGTTTGGATGGACACATCAATCCACAAAACACAGGGGAACATCAGTATTATTTCATATGATGGGATATATCATGTGGTAGACACACAAAGTATAGCCACACAGTCTCTCTCTCTATCTCTCTCTCTCTCATTGTCTCTCACACTGTCTCACTCTCTCTCTCCCTTTCTCTTCCTTGCTTCCAGGAGCAGGTGAAGAGTTATGTTACAGAGGAAAAAAATCTGGACTCCGAGGCTGTGACAGACAGTAAGCCAGACCAGCAGAATGGAGAATGTGAACAGACGCCTCCTGAGACCGACAGGTAGGCGACAGATTGCACTACAGTGCTTTATGAGCCCCGCTTGCTGTGTACTACAGATTGACGTCATCTCTGTACCTTTAAGTGGCTTCATTTCCTGCATCTGCACTGATGGAAACAGACAGGACTCGACAAGTTCAAAGGGACAATATAATTCACTCTGAGTACACCTGCTTATAGAAGCCCTATGGCTATCTATCACACATAAAATTAAAGTTTAAAAGGAGGTCGCCTGAGGGTGCAGTTTAGACGTCCAGGTTTTGCTTTAGCATGGCTAAGTAATTTAAATGAAGCATGTAATGCAGTCAATACTAATTATTCTTCCCACTGTGACCAAAATAGCTTTTCATTTTGGAAATTTAGTGTTCATGCCATATGACTTTGAAACTTAATTGACTAATTAACTTTAACTCTTGTGAGGTGAGGCCCTTTGCAGTCAACAACAACAAAACACAGCTTTCTGTGTCTTCAAACACCAGATGCTACAGCCACTAATATGTACTATGGGGTAGTGTTCATCAGGCTCCCCCAAGTGCTTTAAGGAGTTTAGCTTCATGTGCCCCCTTGTGGTTGATAAAGTACAATACAGAAACTCCCAACATGAGCTTGGTGAATGAATTTGGACCATGATTTTATCCTGCATACCCACGTTATCCTCAGAATGCCTTGTTTCGATCAATATTCAAACTTGATCCTAAATAGATTTTTCTTCTCCAGTCTGGAGCCCATACTTGACCAGGCCCCCGAAGTCTCTCCTGATGATGTTGATGCCGCTCCTCCTCACACAGAGGCAGAGCTGCCTGCATTCCCTGAAGTTGGTGCCTTTTTATTTCTACCCCTCACCCCACCCCCATGTGGCTACATGTACCATATGCAGTCAGTGTTTACTTTGCACTTACAGCTGCAGTCTCTTTGTTGTTGTTTGAAAGCATGAATGTAGTGTGTTTACCTTGCATACTGGCTTATGTATGTATGTGCGTGTGTGTGCAGATCTCCACTCCACTCCTGGACACTCAGGCCCAGAGATCGAGAGCAGAGCTGGGTAAGAAGCGAAGTCAGCGAACGCGTCCACCACGGTCGACCCGTCCTGGCTTGACTCTGCTCAGTCAGACAGAGGGCTCAGCCCCTGACTGGAGGACCTGCGACTCTACAGGTTAGTGCAGCAGCTGTAATGCCACCTCATCCCCATGGAGCGCTGAAGCTTAGTATTTGCAAGCTCAGTTTTTCTTTTAATTAAAAGTAAATAACTGATATGTTAATGTGTTAAACAAACGAATGCATCCTCCCCACTTGTTTTTCAGGTAAGGGTGTGACAGTTCATCCTTTACATGGTGTTGGTTTGTACCTCAGTTTAAGCCACAGTTCAGTTTGTATCATGGTTTGGCTTGAAAAAACTGAACTGATTAAGAACTGAAGGTCTTTCTTTTTCATTTAAACATATACCAACAACTCAACACAAAAATCTGAGTGGTGCTTTTACCAGTATTGTGTAAAAATGCAACATAGCAACAGAAACCCTTGTATGCAGCTCATGGAAAATTACTTACTACAACTAACATTATTATTGCTCTGGATCTGGATCAGGTATGTGTTCACTGTGGTTTCACTGTGATTTTTTTTTTTTGCAAGCACATGCATGGTTCTGCATATGCACAGGATTCAAGGACTCAAAACTTTATTGCCTTTTCAGGATAGTTGATAGGAATTTCCTGCAGTGGAGCTCAGTAGGACACAATCAGTCACACCCGTTTACACATAATGAACAAGCAAGAAATGCCACATAAATTATGCATAAATAAAGTTCATGAACTTGCAGAATCGTGGTTTTTAGTTTTGGTACAAAATGGTTACACCCCTCCTTTTGTGAAAAAAACATTCTGACAATGTTAATTTTTTGTATGTTATTTCTGATCTGTCAGCTCTGTGTTTTCCCAGATGGCAACGCGGTGACTTCCAAGCAAAGGGAGTCAGACTCTGAGGAGGAACAGCCCAGACCGAAGGTTGTTTGTTCTCCTCCTTCCTCCTCGCAGAGAGTTCCTATGTTTCCTGGGTTGAGCCCTTCTGCCTTAGTGGTAGGTGCGCTTGGATTCAAGGAGAGAGCTTAGATGTAATAGAATGCATTTGATAAATCTAGGTTATATATTAAATGACATGAATAAATGACATTGACTTTGAGGAGGTTTACAGTTTACTTGCTTTCCAAGGCTCAGCTGAAAAAGAGGGCAGGTGGAGGTGGAGCTGGAGGAGGAGAGGAAGCAGAAGTGGAGAAGGACGGTCCAAGTGAGGAAGTAGCACCATCCCCATCTCAGCTGTCCCGCTCTCCTCGTGCTGGCTCTCTCCTCGCAGGCGCTGCACGAGTGCTGCCCCCCCTCGGTGGCTCAGATGGAGGGTAAGAATCAAGCATGACAGTGCACCTCACAAAACTTTTGGATTCTCAAGGATTCAAGATTCAAGATTCCTTTATTGTCATTGCACAAGGTACAACAAAATTGAGTAGCAGTCCTCCTGACAGTGCATTCATGTGTGTTTTTCAGGACTGCTTCCTCTCCTTTGTGGCTAAAAGAGCTGAAGTCTAAGAAGCGTCAGAGTCTGCACAACAACGATTCTTAGTCAGACACAGGTGAGTTAATCAAGGCGAGGGACAGCATTTTGTTATGCTGCAATCACAGCTTCTGGCCTTGCAGAATTTTTCTTTAAGACACATAGAGTTTGTCGCTAAGAAGTGTGTACAGACCCTGTCTTCCTCAGGACGTTAGTTGGTTCTGGGCTCTGGACTTTCTCTCTTCCTCTGCTATTGCATTTTGCTCATTTGCATTTTGCTCATTGGAAAGGGGATGGTGACAACACCGCTACCTTGTGGATTGAATGCCACTCTGGACACCCATAAGAATGAATGAACTAAGACTGACTGAACTCACTCATGTTAGTCTTGGCTTGAATAACATCATCCAACAAAAGATTATTGCTGAATGTAGCTTTCTTATGTGTGAAGATGTCTTTCTGACTTACACTATGCTTTGGTTGTCTTTCAGGAGACACTGTGCTGTCGCCTGTCTGCAAGAATCAGTCCATCTCAGCTGCTGGTGCAGACAAACATCTTGTCAGGCGATTGTTCCATTTTGCATGTCAAGTGCCTTATCATGAACTTTCACCAAGACAGGAGTGAACAAACAGACCATTAAGCCCTTTTCATTGCCTTTAAATTTAAACTTATCATCATTTTTTTCTGCAGAATAAATCACAGAGATTATGTGCCTTTCATGTGCCAAGACTTTGATGTGTTGAGGCCAAGCTCGTTTTATTTACTGTTATACAGAGTTGAGTGGGAATGCTCCAGTACAATTTAGAACAAAGCCATGGACTATCCTTTGTTACTGTCTTATGTTTTGTTTCAGTGTCCATCATATACTGGACAGGGACTGATGATGCTACAGCAGGTTAACTAGTTTCACATGCACACACATGAAAACGTTGAATAACTGTACAGAATAATACAGAAAGACATATTGATCTGTTGAACCACAATACTGAATTGCATGTTTAGTTTAAATTGTACTAAGTGCTTTTTTTTGCCACTCGCTCAAGTAAACCCACGTAGAAGCACTTTAACAACAACAATTAATTAAAAGCTACCTAGCTGCAGTAACAGGGTAAAGGGAAATTTTGTCTCTCTGTATGTGTATGTTGACCGGAAAGTCAAATTCAGGCAAATTTTAAAATCACTAACCCAGACAAATGTATCACACTTTATTAATTTTTTCAATGTGCCTTTGGTCAGGATGAGTATCTTCAGTACTGTAATCATTTGTAATCAATATCTGTATGATAAGAGGAAATTGTGGGAATTATATAAAATTGTTTTTTACCAAATGCAATTAAATTGGTTTTGTGTCTTTCTTGTGAAATAGGTAAATGCATATTGCATGCTGTTAATTTGGAGATATATATTGTGCAAATATATAGCACAAGGATCTGATTCATGTCCAACAACTTGTCTTATCTCTGTCCTAGTCTACATTTTGACATGGTCAATGATGGTGGAAATACTGTGACTACTGAGGAAGATCTTTGTTAATGTGTGCAAGAAAAAATATTGAAGGGCCATGAAGGACTGAGGAATCCAGAGATAGAAATGAAAAATGAAGTGGTAGATAGCACCATGAGAAAGCAGGGAATTTGTCACTAGAGACAAAGTAAAGAAAGAGGGACAAGATATGCACTGGAGAGGCAGATCGCTGAGTGGGGCCAATAGTGCTGAGTGAGATTGATCTCTGTGCATTCCTACTTGGCTGGCAGCCTGTGTATGCGCCCAGTGTAGGGCTATGGGCAGGATGGCAGCACGGGCAGAGCAGGGCAGTGGTGCCAGTGTGCCAGGGGCAGAGGGCAAGCCTATTGAGAGGCAGTGTGATGGACACAATGGGAACGACAGACTTGCTGCATCAACAGGCTTTTTGCTGCTGTGGCCAGAAATAAACCATAAATACCCCCACTGGCCTCCACTGACCGCTCGCCAGGCCTCCACACCCACAAGCCCTCACACTGAGAGAGACAGAAAAGAGAAAAGAAAGGAAAGACGGAGAGAGTGTGGCTCGTACGTGGTGCAGTGAAGCACAAGCCATCCAGGTAAAAAGAGAAGATTATCCCTCTCCCCAGTAGGCTTTTCTCTCTAGCTCTATCCCCATTCCATCTTCTGTCTGCATCCAAACTCTTGATTTTGCATGTGCATTAGAAATGTTATATGCTTTTAAAATACGTCTTGTTTTTCTGATAATATGAAATTAAACTTGTCCCACATAATTTAGCGATGACACTGTATCCACTCGAAAGATAAAAACAACAACAGCAACTCTGAGAAAGCATGAAGTGAAAGGCGCAATAATAACAAGGTTGCTGAAACAAATATTCTGTTTAATTTTTTAGTTCCACCAAGTAGAGTGCTCATTTATGGAAGTTTAGTAATGCGTTCACAGTTGAAAACACTATTGTCTTCTTATATGAATTTAACCACCTAGTTCTGACAGCACATTAGTTGCATTTTCCTTGACTTTTCATGCATGGTGAAAATTGAAGAGGTCCCATATGTAATATAATGTAATTTCTTCCCATCTATAGCACTGGTGCAAGCTAAATCAAGGTCAGTAAATCTTCTTTGCTTTCATGACCAACACTTTGATTTTGATTTTGGCTGTGAGTCCTGATCTTGAATGTAATTTCTGTGCTTCGTAGAGAGAAAATGACAGAACAGCAGGGAACCCCAGACCAACTGGCTGCAGGAAAGAGCCAAGGAGGGGCTGGAGCCACTTATAAGGTCCCAGATTAAACATCATGCCTTTTGTTGACTTCACAGATTATATACAAAGAGAACTGTTTGAATAGAAACGATAGACAGCAATAGACAGAAATACCAAACAATATGCCTGTTTGTGCAGATTCCACTTATCCTCTATGTGATGGCTCACTGTCCAACTGTTTCTGCCTTGCAGTTGGTGGCTTTTGAGTTTGAGAACTTCCGTGGAGAGAAGGTGGAGCTGTCTGGTGAATGTAAGGATATATCGGAGAAGAGAGTTGGTTCAGTCATTGTGGAGTCTGGACCGTGAGTAAATCCAGTCACCTTCATCTAAACTTACTCAAACTCCCTGCATCATTACATCTGCACTCTTTTTGCCAGTTGCTCATTGTTTAGAAGAAGTGTGTGCATTAAAGTGTTTATAATGCTCTTTCTGTCTCAGGTGGGTTGGGTATGAGCGTCCAGGCTTTACAGGAGAGCAGTTTGTTCTGGAGAAAGGAGAGTATCCCCGCTGGAGTACCTGGACCAACAGTCAGTGCAGCTTCAGTCTGGGCTCCTTCCGGCCACTGAAAGTGGTCAGTGTTTGTGACACCTCTGAGAACATGAGTGATCACACACTAGTGGCCAACTATCCACAGTTAGAGAGAATGTGCAGTAAACGGGGTAAAGGATGTGCCATGGTCATTAATAATAGATTGTAAAAATATGTGCTGGAAAGCTTGGTTATATGAATCCCTACTGCAAAATACATGGCAGATGTAACTTAACCAATGAGTGACATAATAACATGTATGATTGTGCTTTTTTTTTTCTTCTGCAGGATAGTGCAGACCATAAACTGTTCCTGTTTGAGAATGCAGGCTATACAGGCAGAAAAATGGAGATTATTGATGACGATGTCCCCAGTCTGTGGGCTCATGGCTTCCAAGACCATGTGGCCAGTGCCAAGGCTGTGAACGGAACGTAAGCTCTCCCCTCCTCAATCGGAAATATATTAGCATTTGTCAACATGAAGCCCAGGAATGAATGGTAATGTCATTTTTTCAGAGAATTTTAGTCCATGGGTATGAAATATTCATAAAAGCTGCTCAATCTTATGTAGCCTTGTTCACATTGCTAGAGAGTTGCATATCCCTGAAAATCTCTTCATGCATTACACTGTTCTCTTCTCTTCTCTTTGAAGGTGGGTGGGATACATGTATCCAGGCTACAGGGGGCGCCAGTATGTTTTTGAGCATGGCGAATACAAGCACTGGAACAATTGGGGAGCCACTGCACCTCAGATCCAGTCCGTCCGACGTGTGCGGGACATGCAGTGGCACAAGAGGGGTTGCTTCACCGCC
>OMLB01018466.1:0-11641 GCA_900302555.1 Myripristis jacobus | reverse complement strand
ATATATGAAGTCTACCATCATGGAAGGACAAGCCCCTGCATGGCATGTGCCACAGCTCAGAGGCACTCATCATGGCAGCACAACAACTGGTGGTGGCTAATCAACCAGACAGCAGAAGAAGGCGGTACATCGTGAAGAAGGAGCAAGAGAACAAGAGAGTGGCTCCAGCAGATTAGATACATAGATAGATAGATAGAGTTCTAAAAAGAATTGCATCTAACTTTTGGCATGCACTTTTGTTTGCTTTTCTTTATTAGATATAGACATATATATATACATGCAGAGCTACTGATCTTCAAGATCTAGCCTGGCAGAGGGTGCTGAGAATTTACCATTTTGTTCTCTTAAACAACCTGATAGTAGGCTACTTTCACGAATAATTGTAATTACACAAAAATGGTTACCAGGACTTATTATTACTATTGTTGTTGATGTTGTTGTTGTTGTTGTTGTTGACATAATACACTTTGTTGCATTTGTTTATGTGCAAAAAGTGTTACTTGGGACAGACTTTGCGGCACTATAGAAGAAAATAGATAGATGTACAGTGTTGTGGATTAGCAGCCCAGAGGAGCACAGAGCAGCTAATGAGGAGATTTCACCACCATGAGGACTCTTATCACGGCCAGTAACTATACAACCCAACACTCTGGAAAAGTAGCATTTTGCTTGTAGGTTAGGGCAATGTTTTGTCATCACAACTGAACTTAGGTTGTCCACCCATCCATCAATCTGCACATCTTCATGACCAGTGTTCATTAAATATTTTTACAGCCTAGGTTTTCTACATGCCATGTCTTTGTTAGATCTAAATGGATATAAAGTACCCTCTTTATTGTGCCAGGAGAACAGTTTCCTGATTGTAGCCATATACTGAAATGGAAAAAAAATGTGAGGGGGGTGACCAATGTGCAAGGCAAGGCAGTGCAAGGAACTTAACCCTCCTCTGTCCCCGGGCCACCTGAAGATCACTGTGGTTGTACTGCTCATCTCCTTAATATGAATAAGTAACTGTATGAATATAAAGCATGGTGTCATGGAAAAAGAGAAAGTAATGTAGTTGACCTTCCCTCTAAATAATGGTCAAAAAGGGCAATAAATGAGAATCACCGCCAGTCACTCAGGAAATCACAGTTCTAATAACCCAGCTGAGATTAGATTTTAGCCTCAGATCTGATTACTTTTAACGTTCCAGGTTACACATTATTCTCTAAAACTCATGTTCTTCTTTTCATTTGGAAAGGTCACTTTAACTTAAAGGTTTATAGATGAATACCTAGATTTAATGAGGTAATATAAAAGGCGATTGACTATTTCATTTCTTGGGGAATGCTCTACAAAACTAACAGCACGGGATGTACCTCTTTGGGGTCATGAAATGACAGGTTTTCCTAACAGAGGAGAAAATGATACCGCCAACTTAAATTTATGCATACTGGCCATTCTTCAAGACAGCGAGACATAAAGGAGCCTGCAGCCCACTGAGAAACATCTGTAAACATGCATGATGGGGCTAACAGTACTCCAATCTGACATTTAAACTGGTCAATAATAATGAAGGAGAGAAAGAAAGAAAGAAAGAGGTAGAACAATGAAGAAAGGTGAAAGGTCTAAAGCTGGTTCACTTTTTCTTGATTGAGTTAGCCTGGCATTGTGGGTCTAATGTTTAAGTTTATTTCTGATTTCCAAGGGGTATTATCAACGGTTGCAGACCAAAATGCCTCTGGACACAATTGGAGAGGCCTACAACAACTCAGAGCAGTGAAAAGTGCGATGTAGTGTTGATTGACCGTTGAGACTAAACAATGCTCTTCTGTCAGTCTAGTATCAAACCTGCCCCATATTACATGAATGTGCATGCAACTGGGTAGACCTACAACCAATCAGAGCAACAAAATGTGTGACGTAGCGCTGAGTGACCATTGACCCTCAAAGACGTTCTTCTGTCATTCATCTAATCAAACCTGCCCAATATTAGATAAATGGTTGTGACTGGCTAGACCTGGGCCAGGTTGGCTGGAAATCTGTCTGAACAGGACGGGGGCAGAACAATCTGCTAGAGCAAATAACATGAGCTTGCAGATTCCGCTCCCGGGTTAGGAGTGCGTACTCACTGCTGTAAAGGAGACAGTTTGTGTTCAACATTTCAGGGTGCATTCAGACAGATGTTTTTGCTCACATGCTAATAAATGCAAACTCTCCTTGGTCACATGCTTTTTAGTGGTGGGACTATGCATAGACAAAGAAAAATGATGGTTCTAAAATAGTTCTTTACAGGACTTCCATGAAACCTCATCAGTTGCTAAAGAATCACTTTATTGAGTGGACGGTTCCTCATCTGAAACATTTGAAAATAGTTCTTTATTCCACCAACTGGCTCCACGAAGAACTATTTTGAAAAAAAAATTCTAACTGAAATCTTGGAATTTCTTGGGAGAAGCATTTCTGGTTCCTAAAAGATTTTTTTGATGGGTCTTTGAGGCATTTTTTGGAGATTTTAAAGCTCTATTTAGAGAAATCGTTCTTTAAAGAACTGCTCTGAAAGGTCCTTTGTGGAATCAGAAATGGTTCTCCTAAAGCAACACTATGAAGAACTATTTTCAGTAGCAGCTGATACCTTTATTTTTTTAACAAATGACTCCATGTACCTTTTCTCTTCTGTCTTGAAAGTAACTATTGCTGGTTCCAAAAATAACTGTTTTTATGACTCCTCGAGGCAGGTTTGGACAGTTCCAAGAAATGTCTGTTTAAATATTGGTGGTCTGAAAGATTCTTTGTGAGGCCAGAAAAGGTTCTGCCATAGCATCACTCTGAGGAACCATTCTATGCTCTAACTGCCACTAGTGTTAACTGTGTCGATGAATATTTGGTCAAATTTTTGGCAACCCTTTTTGTTCATGGTAATAATGAACATGACAACAAAAACTAAAATGAACATTATTTTAATTTACCTACAATGAAAAATAATGACGCAAAAATGACAGAGGTAGAGTAATAGACAGACACAGGTAAACATAAATTTGTCCCCCTCTTGCCAAAAAGACAGACAACATAAAGACATCAAAAACATTTGATGTCTTAGGCCAGTTTATACCAATAACACTTTTTTGGCATTAATGCTTTACATGAAAGACACAGTAGAGAGATACAGGAAAGGCAGGGGAGAGAGAGAGGAAGACATGCAGCAAATGGCCTGAGGTTGGATTCAAATCCAGACACTGTGATCAGGACTTAACAAGTGGTGCACGCTCTTACCAGGTGAGCAACCATGGTGCCACAAATACTTTTGTGGTAATTACGAAAATGTGACAGTATACCATTGAGCTTATCAACATTACCAACATTAGCATGACCTACTAAATTTTATATCTATGGTAGAATAAACTTAATCTTAAAAAAAAACAAAAAAAACAATGAAGTTTGTATAACGGGTTCAGTCATCTCTGGGGGTTTATTCCCCAGTGTAAGATGCCCTCTTAATAAATTCGGTGTCTGAAACAGAACATCAAGGTTGTGGATTATTATGATATAATTATCCATGAAATGTGTTTTCATTAACACCCTTATAAATATAATTTTGATTTTTTTTTTTTTTTGGACAGAAATAAGGCATAGTTCTTGAGGGGGCATCTTGCCCCGGGCTCTCTGGTGTGTTTGTGGCGTGCAGTGCAAGTATAAAACTGTTTTATCACTGCTGGACGACTACATTGAGAGAATTCACATGGTCAAGTGTCAAAGTGGTCATGTTTATGAGGGTGGTAATGCATTGTGGTCTGCTTTTCTGATCCTAAGGGTTAACTCTTGTCATTGGGACGCCTGTTGTCTTTTGCTTACGACTGATTACCAAGTCTATTCTCTTTGCCTCTGGTGAGCAACAACACCAGCACACCTCTTATTAGGCCAACAGAGGACAGCAAACAGAGAGAGTGAGGCAAGGAGCCCCAGCTGTCGGCCAATTATTATTAAAACCTTGCTGTTTACTCTGGAGTAGTGGCCACTGTTCTTCATCCGCCGAAAATTAATGAGATCCTTTCTGCTAACATTGACACTTTGAGAGTGCTGAGCGGAGAAGCGGGAGGACTCCAAAAGGCTTTGATGAGCCAATAAGCTCCTAGTTACATAGTATCTCTCATTTAAGAGCATGCACCGTGCTGGTGTAGGTGTACTGTCCTCAAAAGACACGGCTGAGAAAGAGAGAATCAAGCATTAATCTACTTTGGTGTGCTGTTGTTAACATCAGAAGATGTATATGTATGTGTAAAAAGCAATTTGATTCCAGCCTCACTTTCTCCAGGTCAAGGTTTCATCTCTCCTCACTGCTTGCTGCCGTGTATCTGACATGATACTGAAAAATTGTTTGGGCTTCTGAAAGTGAAATAAGAGCTGATCACAGTCACACAGTGTGGTTTCCTCGCAGATTGTTGTCGTAGTTTTTACTGTGTTTGCATCTGCTGCAGGCCCTCTACTGTAAAATCATGCAATATATTTGCAAAAATATTCATTCACCAACCAGGCTTAAGACATTGCCATGTCAATGAGCAGCAATTGCTTGCTCACTCCAAAATGGATTCTGCCAGCTAGATATCCCACTTGAGAATTTCTTCCTTTTTTTTTTTTCTTTTTTTCTTTTTGAGGCTTTCACTTTTGCAGTGCAGGTGATGCCGCATATGAGAGCATTACCTCCAGCACTTAACAGCTTGTCTGGAAATGGGCTATTTTGTTTCACGGTGGCATTACAGTGAAAACAACCCAACGTGTTCCAGGAAGAGAAAAAAAAGTATATCTGATTGTTTCTGGGGAAAATATAATCTCAGAGAGAAGACCATGTTATACTGAATGCATTATCATATCCACGGCAGTACCAGTGTAAGCAAGGCCACACTGCTAAAAGCAGAGCAGAAGGCACATTCATAGTGTGCTGCTAAGCTCCCATCAGCTGAAGTCTCTGAGGACATGACTTTGTGAAAATTTCCAAACAAAACACTGATATTAGTTAGACAATAAAACCACACACTCTAATTACCTCAATAGTTGGGACACAAACTGACAAATGATTGAATTGATCCGTAGAGACACTTTAATTGGAAAAGAAGTCTATTGTGAACACAGGTGTATCCCAATCAGCTCAATCACTCTAACTGAGGTGAAGTCAAAGTCACTAACTATTCTCTTTAAATGGTAAATGAACCACTCAAAGCATTTTACAATGTCTGCCCCACATTCATACACACATTCATACACTAAGGCTGCCATGCAAGGTGCCAAGCTGCCCATCAAGAGCAGTTAGGGGTTCAGTGTCTTGCTCAAGGACACTTCAACACACTCTCTGAAGGAACCAGGGATCAAACCAGGAACCCTCTGATTACCAGATGACCGTTCCACCACATGAACCATGCTGCCCAAAAATCTGTAGTCTGTAGTAATCTGTAGTCAAAAATCTGTTGGTTTTTGAAGGCTGAAACTAACATTTTTGGACTGAAGCTACTGATAGCTCTGTGCTAAAATTCAATATATTTAAATTTCACCATTTTTTTGCTATATATTGCAATTATTAAATGTTTCCCCCCAAAATATCGAATACAAACATTCTTGTCAGGGTGGAAAAACTTCAGAAATAGCATCTGGACAGTCAAGGATACACCAAGCCATTTATAGCTCCTCTACATTCAATAATTGTGTTCTAGCCTTAATTGAATAAAATTTTACTTCCTCAGCACTGCATTCTTTTCTCAGTAACAGATGATGGAAAATTTTAAAGCATGCAGTGTAGCTACAAATTTTACATCCACCAGGCCTCCTAAAGCACCTTCAACCATGATGCCCCGCGAAATCAACAATGACTAAGGAAGGGAAACAGCCCACTTAGCATGGAGCGGTTTGTAAAGCCCAGTGATGCAATGTGTTGTCGAAAAACAATGATAAGGATCATACTTCAAATAAATATATAAATAAAATAAAGTCAATAAAATAAAATAAAATAAAGGCACTACATACAAAGCATGATAAATATTATATTATGATGTTGTAGCCTGCCTGTAGCCTCATCAGAAAGAAGTCCCCTGTGTTCTTTACTTGAAGAAGTTGTTATTGATTTGCTCATGCTGAATGTAATGTGTTTTACTAAGGAGAACGGCACTGAAAGCTTAACTACTTTCTTGATAACTTTATTTCACTTTGCAAAATATGTGGTAGGTGTCAGGACAAATTTTACCTCTATATGTCCTAGCATGAAAAAGTTTGGGAAAACCTGGTCTAGTGTAACCGGAGGCATTAGCAGCTCCTTGGTTTCACTGCAGGTTTAACAGACGGTTGAGTAAAATCCTCCCACACCACACTGAAACGATTTCCTCCTCCATCCTTTCAGAGGTGGGCGACATTGCCTGGCCAATATCCAATAAAAGCCCATATATCTGGAATCAAGGTGCGGCATGGCTCAGCAGGTACAGCAGTTGTGGAGTAATTGGAGGGCTCCCGGTTTGATCTCTGGCTCTTCTTTTTTTTAATATTGTAAAGTACTTTGAGTCATCAGTAGACAAGCGCCAATAAACGCAGTCCATTTTTCATTTACCTAAGAAAGACCAGTATGGGGTGCAACACATTGGCAAACCAATATACTGGTTTGTTCAGCAGCATTCTTGCTATTGGAGACATGATTGACCAGGAGCAAGTCAATCAGAGACTTATACAGCACGAGAAGGTAAGAAGTAAAGAGAAATGCATCTTTTTAACCAATGCAAATAACAGGATGCATATTGATACTCTTAGGCACAGCTCTTGTAAATTTTCAGGAGCAGGAAGAAAAGAAGCCTTACTTAGTTAATTTATACTCAGTAGAATCTTCTCGACTAATAGAGGAGCATTAAATCCTTCAACTGAAGCATGAAGCATAAAAATCACTAAAATTAGACATAAAAGGTTTTGTAATTTATAGCTTTTTGCCTTTTTACCTATATATCAATTGATATCTGTTGAACATCATTCCGAGACTTTCCAGAGAAATTATGGGAGAAACCTGTACAGGCTTGTTTGAAAACCACACTTACACCTGTTGTACCTGTTGTTCTATGATAGTATTTAAAAAATCACTATAAAATCAGTCAGACTGTAGTTAAAAGGATGCAAAAAATGTGTACTTTTAAACTACAACAGTGTTCATTATTGTTCCAAATCAAAACTTTTGGACAACAGAGCCTAACTCTCTTTTTGTACAGATAATGACCGAACAGAATCCATTTAATGTACATGTATTTAGTACTATAAGTGTATGTAAGCATTTCTTGTTTCTTTGTTTTTTCAAATGCAACATATGTGTTTATATAAGTGTGTATGCTCCAGGGTAATGAACCATTCTATTCTACATTTCAACAATAGAGAGGAGGGAAAAAGATAAGGGTTTTGTTGTCAAAACATCCCTGTATTAAGAGCACAGAAATAGCGCTTTGTCTTATTATTTTTCCATTAAACATATGGAGGTGTGTAGTATTTTGTGTGATACTGATTAGTTTTCATTGTCATGTTGTCATTGTTATCACAAGGACTATAATATTGAACAATTGTGTTTGCAAGAGAAAGAGTGTGTGTATCAAGAGACATGAATAGCATCATGTATCTGGCCTTTGTGTGAATGAATACCAGTGTGTGTATGTGTGTGTATGTGTGAGTGGAAGCGGTCCTCCACAGGCCCCCACTTGCCTGTTGGTGTGTGTTTAAGTGGAGAAGTTACCCCTCCCTCGTTAATTCCCCCAGATTAGCATATTGATGACAGGAGAGGATTGTACATGCCACTACCCCCAGACTGCTGCATGGGAATTAAATACAGGCTGGCTGGAAGGCAGCGTGCCTCAGATATGTATTTGAGTGTGTGTGTGAGTGTGTGTGAGTGTGCACGTGCAAGCAATACAGTGTTAATCTGTGTAGCTGCGTTGAAGTGCGACTTTGCAGTACACATTCACACACACACGCACACACACACGTGGCGAGAGACATGGAGGCAGTTTGCATTTTATGGAAATTGCCTTCATGCCAGGATGCCAAGCTGATCTCAGGCACAACATGCCACTGAGGCTCTGTGGAAATGCAATCAGTCAGCTTCGACAGGGGTCCCCCAATTCATTTCAAACTGCAAATCTCAAAATTGGCCAAAGGAAATTGGCCAAGACCAAGATGGGCAAAAGCATCAACACTGATTTGCCTTTACACCCCCCACCCCGACCCCAAACCCCACACTCACTTAAGAAAAAAACAAAACCAAAAAAAACCCCAGCAACTACACTTTGTAGTAATCTTGCCAACATGCAGGCTGCAGCATTTTAACACTCAACTTTTAACAAGGTACAACTCAACACAGAACTGAGAGCTGATTCTGCCCCCTGGACTTTGGTAGACTGTTGGCTTGTGTAGTTCCCTGGACGTGATACGAGTCCACATGGTGGTGAAATGTCCTCATTAGTTGCTCCGTGCACTCTTGGCCCATTTCCTAAAGATCATGTTCTCTTACATATACAACCACAACTAAACTGCATTCTTAATTACGTTTAGGGGTAAACATTTTTTTGTCACAGATTTTGTTTGCATCTCTCGTATCACATTCATTTCGAGTCAATATATTTTGTATATCATGTCAGGCAGCATTTTAGCCATTTTCGTTACTTCATAAAAAAGTACTTCATTAAGGTTAGGCAAGGGTTAGGTGTTGACATAGAAACCACTTGGTTGCAGTAATGTAACATAACATTTGCAAAAAACAAACCTGCATTGCTTGGGTGAAACTCGGTTGTTTGACTGACGTGGGATTATAAATGTTCTCATGATACATTCCAAACAAACATAATCCAGGACAGAAACATAACTGAGAATGCAGTGTCATTGTATGCAAACATAATTATAAGGAGACAGGGCTTCTTTGGCTGCTAAGCCACAATACTATATGTGTATCTTTTCATTCACCTCTGTAGTGTGGCAAAACAGCTCACAGAATAGCACTTTTGGCACATAAATGAACACCAACACAGCAAATTATGCCAATGTAAAATACAACAAGGCCTGGTACCCAGTTTTTGAGGCAATTAAACAGTTATTTTCTGGTTATTTTCCTATTTTAGATTGAAAAGTAGTTCCGGCAAGTAGGATCTGAAGGAAGCTTCCACATAGTAACCTTGTACCAGGAAGAAACAACCTGATAGCACTTTCTCCAGTTTTTGTAATTACACAAAAAGATATAGGTACCAGTACTTGTTGTTGTTTTTTTACATTGGCATAATATACTTTGTTCACATTTTTTATGTGCTAGAAGTTCAGTATTTCTTATTCTTAAGATTATGGTGAGACAAACAGTTGGAACATGGAACTATATGGACAGAAGCACAAAGTACCAGCGAAGGCATGGTGGCCTGTTTGTTTTGTCATCGATTCCACCCCCTTAGTGCCCCTTTCAAAAGACCCTCACTGCTCTGATTCGATTTGACTCCCAGGAGTTTTAAAAGCTAGCAGCCTGTTATTTCTATGTTTCACTCACACACAATTTTTTGTGACAATGAAAGTGCAAAAATGGCAAGATTTGAGCATTATTGGAATTAATTTCAGCAAAATCAAGAGGTGTGACATCGTCATGACTGCCTGATGATTGAGCCATCCACCACCCCACCTGCTCTCCCAATGTGGCAGATGTCACTCACTTAATACTGTGTCACAAAAGCTCCAAATGTTGGCATTTTATGTTTTCTGCAAACTAAGGATACATTTATATGTCAACATTTTTCTCCTGGGAACTGGGTGGGGTTGTTATTTTCATTCTCAGGGGTGCTAAAGCACCACCAAGCTCCCTGCAAACAGCTCCTATGATGTGAAGACCAAGTATTACCTTGTGGGACAGGAATAAATCAAGTGGAACTGTCACCTAGTAGAAAGTACCTTGGCTGACCGTTTACTAAACTTACACATGTTTACTTAGGATTGTAGCATTTACCTAGGACCAGTTAGTGTAATTTGGAAACTGATGCATGCATCAGTTCCCCAAGTTTCACAAAATTCAGCACTAGTGTTTGAGGTATTGCAGGTGACAGACAAGCAAACAAATGAAGCAGCAGTTCATCGTGGGTGATAAAAAGCCAAAACAAAAGTGGAATTGAACCCACGGTCCTCTGGCAGCCAGACCTGGGTGTTACTGCTGTGTTAATATCCTGCCTTGTTGGGCAGCATTATTGCCTGGGAAAAGGGTTCCTGGGTGGGTGGACAGGCTGGGGTAATGCAAATCCTCTCTTCTGATGGTTTAATTGAGGCACCTGCAGCGAGGTGGAATTGAAGTTGCAGTTTTCTGCTGAGCGAGCATATGAGATATTGTTGTGTTTTTAGGTTAGAAATGCAACTTCTGGCATCAATCATCACCTTTATAGCAAGTTAAACCCAGCATTTCTGATCAAATAAGAGACCAAATTGTGCCCAGTTGACACCTGAAGCAACTTACTTTACTTTGTTTTGTCATTTCCCAGTATAAAGCCAACAAAACATCATAGTGATTCCAAATCTAAATGAATAATTACTAATTGTATTAATAGTATGTCAGTTCTGTCAGCTGTTGTGTGGAAGAAGTTGTCTCATTCCATGGTTCTGATAGGAAAAATGTATAAAATTGCATACTTAACCGTATCAAGCTGGTGTCTGAGCTTTGAGGTTGATTTCATGCTTTTGAATGCATGGATAATATTCAGTGAAAATGGAATCAGTGGGCATAAAACTGTGTTGCTGTCATGTTGCTGCATGACCAGGGTGGGCTCTACATTAGTGGCCTGTGAGCTGCCACTATTGAACTATAACATCTGTAAAACAGGTGTAATATTTCAGTGCAGTTACTGATACACATAGATAAAGCACAACACAGTCAAACAAAGCATTAAACATTTTTTTTTATAAAGTTGTGACTAAATACATTAGGTCCTAATAAAAGGTAATGGCTAATGATCGCAATCATTAGCCATTATCTATGTGTATTGATACTGCCTTGATTGTATATTGATATTCAGTATGTAAATGTTTATATCAGACGTGCGCAAAAAGTGATTGGTTGGAGTCACACAGCCACTCCTATTTAAGATGGCTTCTTTTGTTGGCACAAACATTTGCTTGAAAAAGGTCTATGACCGAAACGTCGCAATAAATTCTTTATTCTGGAAAAAAAAAAGCAATAAATTCTTTATTCTGGAAGTTGGCCAGGGTACGGGAATTTTTTCTTCAATTACTTTGGACTTGTTTGTCCTTTTCCAACTCACCTGCCCGAGTAATGGATGTGCGAAGATTTTTGCTGTTCCAGAAATATGCATCAGAAATATACTGCAGACCAAGACTTCCTCGATATTTCATCACATTTTACCATGGGACAGAAATCTGCTAAATTCCTGCTGAAACATCCAGTTGTCATATATGCAAAAAAACACACCAATATTAAGTGTAAAATTGTACATTAGACAGTAACTGCACTGAAATATTACACCTGTTTTACAGATGTTACAGTTCAATAGTGGCAGCTCACAGGCCACTAATGTAGAGCCCACCCTGGTCATACAGCAACATGACAGCAACACAGTTTTATGCCCACTGATTCCATTTTCACTGAATATTATCCATGCATTCAAAAGCATGAAATCAA
>OMLB01018465.1:15412-39408 GCA_900302555.1 Myripristis jacobus | reverse complement strand
ATATAGAGAGCAAGAGAGAGTGACAGTCAAGAAATTCCACTAATTAACCCTGATAAGGCACACCTGTGAAGTGAAAACCATTTCAGGTAACTACCTCTTGAAGCTCATGGAGAGAATGCCAAGAGTGTGCAAAGCAGTAAACAGAGCAAAGGGTGGCTATTTTGAAGAAACTAGAATATAAAACATGTTTTCAGTTATTTCACCTTTTTTTGTGAAGTACATAACTCCACATGTGCTCATTCATATTTTTGATGCCTTCAGTGAGAATCTACAATGTAAATAGTCATGAAAATAAAGAAAACGCATTGAATGAGAAGGTGTGTCCAAACTTTTGGCCTGTACTGTATATGTGTGTGTGTGTGTGTATTTGTGTGTATAGATAGATAGATAGATAGATAGATAGATAGATAGATAGATAGATAAAATCATGTCTATGCCCACAAATGACAAACTTTCAGTGTTTGCAAGCGTGGAAAAGACCTTGAAGGAACAATGAAGCCTGAGATAATGAAATTATATTACAGGCTTTTAAAAGGGGAGGACTGTCTGGAGATCATGGTAGTGGAGTTGCAGCTGGATGGTTGGTGGTTCAAATCCCCAGGGCCACAGAAGTAAAAACTCTTTTCTCTCTCAACCACCAGTGTTAAAGTGCCACTGAGCCAGATGCTGAATCCCCAGCCGCTGCAGTGGAGCTGCTCGCTGGCAGAGGGCTGTGGCTGGACCAGGCAGCTCCCAGTGGGACTGTGGAACTGTATGAAGCAGCACACTGCTCGGCGTGGAAAGCTCTGTTGACTTTTCAGCCTTCACTTCAAAGCCTGAAGACAGGTTATCACAAGGTTCCCGTGCATCCTGGAAAACCTGGGAATTTATAGACTAGTTTTGCAGTGAAAACTGATCAAATTCTGGCTGACATTATACAGTATATACAAGTGTTTTCCTCAGCTCACTTTTTTGCTGCCAATGCCCCATTTCAGTGCCCATTCATACCCAGCTGTTGTGTTTTGGTGTTGCACATATGGTAAGCCAAACAGGTCAAACACATCTTTAAGTGATGCTGTGACCAACAGCTAGCGGCTGACAGGTCCTGATGGGTCCCGGGCTGGGTTCAGACAGAAATCTAGAAATTATGTTGAGGTTCAATTTGGGTTCAGTCACGTCCGTGTTATTTTAGTGAAAAATTAGTGTGAAAAAAAAAAAAAATGATGGAGCTACAGTCTGCTCTGGCCAACTTCCTGCAGTTTACACGATGATGCTGAAGGCAATATGTAGGCTATTTCAGGTGGTAAAAGTAAACTAGTGATGGAGGACATGGGTCAGGTTTGGATACAAAAAAAAGGAATACCTGTCAGGTTTGGGTCGGGTTTGGACAAAAATATACCGCCGATTCACACTCCAGCACAAGCATGTGTTGATGTGCAATTAGTTAGTTTGTTAGTTAGTTGTTAGTTTCACATGATGTTGATGTTTATCCATTTTGAATCATTCCAAGGTGACCTTCTGTGTGTAACAGCTAGCATGCTCATAAATCATTGAACATGTCCTTGAAAAATCCTGGAAGATCAGTTTAGACGGGAAAGATTTTCAGTACAATATAACTGCTTTTTGTACATAATTTGTATTTACCAGATTTATTGTTTGCTGTGAATTAAATTGTATATTATATAGATTGTATATGATGAGGCCTTGTGCCCCTCTTCATCCAAACATACACTCACACACACACAAACACACAGGAGGGTGACCCTCTCAGCATGTGAGGGTGACTAAGCAGGGTTGTGCCTGCAGGCTGAGTATCAGACAGCTCTGCCAGAGGCTGCATGTTGGCCTCATCCACCACAGCTTCTAACAGGCAAATATTGAAGAGAAACGTAATGACTCATCTCCAGAGATGACTTGTTTTCATGCACGGATGATCCTACTTTTATGGTTTAGAGTTTAGGGTTGACACCCTTGAAACCTTGCGCAAACTGAGTTCTTTCAGCAGCATGGGGGAAAAGGCGATTAGCAAGTTAGAAAAAAAATCACAAGAACATTATTTTTAAAAAGTGCAAAAAATAAATAAAATGAAATAAAACAAATCATTTAAAAATATCAGAAAATTAGCACAAAAAGTAACAGTAGCAGAAAATTGGAGCAGAAAATTAACAAAAAAACATTGTTTTTTGTTTTTTTTTAATTACAAGAGAACTCCATTGATAATTACTAAATGTATGCATTTAAGTGTCAGATGAGTGGTGCTGGATTGTTGTCAGATCCCTTGTGTTTAATTGTGAAAGGTCACAGGCATTTCACAGACGTCTCTCCCAAGCTTTAACCCTTTGAGACCTGAGCAAAATCACATGGGAAAAAAGGTGGGCTAAAATTAAAATTATCAAGAAATGAACTGAAACTAAGCAAGACAATAGTAAAAAGTTACAAGATAAGAAAAGCCTCAAAAAAAGAAGAAAATTACCGGAAAAGAAATTTAAAAAATGGAAAAAATGAAACTACAAGAACCCTATTTATAATTACAGTTGAACCTTGATTAGTTGAACCCCTTGGGGAACGCATTTCAGATAGCTGACATTTTGGATATTTGAAACTTGCTTTTTGGTGTTAATTTTTGGGGGGGTGAGGTAATATAATGAAATATGTTATTAACAAGTTTCCAAACACTTTTGTGGCACAAATAGCCTTCAATCACATAAATACGTAGATAGGCAGTGAGGGCTGTGCATTTGTCTGGTTATTCTCTATAATCGGGGATTGGATAATTGAGGTATATATTTAAAATGTAAGAAAATTGACCCAAAATTCCCTCCCAGACTTAAAAATAAATAGAAAAGTGACTTTAGTGAGGAAGGTTTATAAAAAAAAAAGGAAAAAAAAGCCCACCCATGGGCTCCTGGGTCTTAGAGAGTGAGGACACCTGTCTCACCTCCATATCAAATTGGCTACTATGACCTAGAATCATGTCACTGCTGGTTTTGACTATCTGTCAAACTCACCTGCACAGCATTATGGGTACATGTTGATGTCGACAAAACACATGGCAGCAAGCATTTCTTACTCTATGACAATAACTCTTGGCATCATCATTTCTTTCCAGTGTATTAGCAGTAAGCTGCTGCTGCTCAGTCAAAGGGAGAGGGGGATATTCTGTTAACTGGTTTATTCATGGTAACAGTGAGACTCAATCACAGGGTATTAAAAGTTTATGTAAACAGATTAACCTGAATAAGACTTTAACCAGAGTTGCTGTGTGCATGCAACTGCAGCCGCTCTCTGCACAGCCCTGCTCGGTTCCTAGATGTCATTTGTATTTGTTTTGCAAAACAAATGTTCAGTCTATCCCCACTGTGCCGCATGCATTCGCTGCATGAATTCATCCTCATTTCAATAGGACGGCGCCGGAACAACAAGGCGTTAAACAATAGTGGAAATTATTATGCACACTTTACCACCTAAAAGCAGTACAGGAGAAACTCATCAAATCATTTGATATTTCTCTTCTCATGAAAGTAAATTTGTGTAGCCATGGCAACTGCAGGAGGAAACTGAGACAATCATTTCAGAGACCGGGAGGGAATAAAACCTGCTTTGCTTTCAGCATATTGCGTGGGGAATTTGCTGTGTTACAATGAACAATGTGCAGATGTTTTTTCAACCTATATCAGTTTCATTGTGTGTGGGCTGCTGCTTGTAGAACAAGTGTGCTGCTCTGTGGCAATCTGACTTGAAAGCCCCATGAAAAACACCAGGCTCATTTTGTTTGGGCTGATTGGATTCCCCCAAAGACTCAAAGCACAGGCGCCGCCGCGTTTGCCTCCTCACATCAGACAAGTTTGATCAAGTTTTCATGTGATCCGCAGATTTCAATATTTGCCCAATGACTGCTGCCGCCGCTGCCACCCCCCCGCGAGCCGCACTGCGCCGGCACAAAGCTCACTCTTGTCGAAATTTAATTGGTTCAAAAATCAAAGGAGGCACACAGAGAATGGGAAGAGTTGAAAGTTGGAAGAAGAAAAAAAAAAAGAAAAGCTTCGAGGACTTCTCCCGCCTGTGATCCTAGGCTTGTAATTGTTTTAGACTCGCAGCTGAGAAATCGGAGGAGGCGTCCTTCCTTCAATTATGTTTGTCAGAGAAATCAGTGAGGGTGGCAGATACAATTCCTTGGCACCTCTCTCTTACTTTATTTTTGTCTCCCACTCACACACACACACACACGCATACACATCACACACTCTGTCTTTGTTAATGCATTCCGGCTCCTCAGGCTGTTGCTGAGCCTCCTTGTTTTAAGACTTTTAACGTCTCTCCACCCACTGTTCATTAGGCCTACTGGTGTACAGTGTCACTAATCTGCATTTTATGAATAATGAAGGCCTCCATAATACCCACCATGCTCTCACTGTACATTATAGCCATCTGTTATTATAACTAATGACTTACAACATACAGCAGTCATGCCTACTGTAGGGATCACACCCAAACAACTCTCGCTCTCTCCAGCGCACAACAGTCATGCATGCGGCATTAGCTCACACATGACAGTGATTAGTGATGTTTGGACACCAATTCCCAGAAGGCACCGGGAGAGCTGATGAGGCTGAACCAGGAAGAGGCGATGCATCATTGTGTCTTTGCCTACCCGAGGCTAAAGAGATGTCCTCCTAACATTAGAGGACAAGGAAATCATCGGAAAGTCTCATTTGCATTTTAAACAAAAGTAGTCAACAGGGATATGGGGGACATTTTGGAATCTCGTGGGTTTACTCTGCCATTTTTCTTTTGTGGCTTTTTCTTCTTTTTTTTTTGGTTGAAGTGCAATCAAAAGATGGATGTTGAGTGAGAAATCTCAAGAGCATGTGGGCTTGAGGGCAATCGACTGCACTCTCTATGATGATGCATGGGCTTTGAAAGTTTGCAAGTCTGTTCGAAAATAAGAAGAGGCCATTCATAACAGAAATAAAGTTGGACGCAGGCAAGAGGCTTGTAGTTTCTGGCAAGGATGGAAGTAACAAATGACATTTGATTTTATTCATTTGAGTAGGCTTTTTTTTTTCTTTGCTTGAACTTTTTTTTGAGTGACTCCTTAAAGTCAGCCATTTTACTGAAGTATATTTTCAGTTTACTTTGTTTTAAATTGCAGAAAATGAATGACTGGAGCCTTTAGCATTGACTGGTCAGTCAGCCGGGAGTGGTCTTGGTTCACTTTATTTATGTGCTCTGTTTTTTGTTTTCTGTTTTTTAATCCAAAAATTCTACTTTGAATTGCTTTAATCCTTTTAGCAATGGGAGAGTAGAAGTAAATCTTTACATGTACAATTTTATTTCTGTTACAATCAAACTTAAGCAAAGTAACAGAACTTCTACCTGGGGATATGTTGCTGCAGCCAGAGTTCATTCAGGAGGGAATGAACTTGGATGGAGATGATAAAGTTTGAATTAGGTGTGGGTGGCTCTCGTTGCTCAGCCAGCTCATGCTAACTATTCAGTTCTTCGTCTGTTCATTTCAAAGGAACTGGGAATAAATTCACTTCTTGCACTCCTGAGAATTTTTCCCCCTAGAAAGAGCTGCGAGACACTGAGGGACAAATTTACTAAGCCTTTTGTGCATCTTTTCAGTCACATTCTGCTCTGGTGATGCGTGTGCTATTCATCAAACAGGTGCAACAGCCTGGAAACACAGTTTGCTTGTAATCTGAAGTGCACGTGCCAGGCCACAGCAAAGTGCGTCTCTCTCCTGTAGACAGGGAAGAGCACACAAATGACTGGAGGCAACATGATAAGAGTGGTTGATTAGATATTCTGCTGGACAGTTTTTCCAAATAGGTGTAAAAAAAATTGGTTGGTAAAAAGTGGTTGTATGATTTGGAGGACTCGTTGAATGAAACGCATGAATACAATATTTGTCCATTTTATAGGTTAACAGCAAACAAAGAAGAGCTTGCCATCCCTCACTCTAACCATGGAGGTCAGTTTGTTATGGCTGATCTTGTAGTTTTCAATATTATAATGGAAAACAAAGAAAAAACAATCACCAGACACTGCAAGAAATCATCAACATTTTGGAAGATTTAGGGCAACTGTTACCTCCAAGCTGATAGTCTGGTGACCTATAACTAAACACCTTGTAAGGGACACACCAATTCTGTTACCAGTAATGGTAATTCCTGAATCAGATATCAGACTGAGGTTACATAGCCACCTACCGATATGCGATAGATAGACACACACACACAATACTGCCAGAAGTATTTCTATAATATTTCTGTAGTTAATCTATTGCTACTGCTTCCACAACTGCCTGTTTGCCAGGCTGTAGCCAGTGAACATGGAGGTTTTCTTCTTCCTCTGCTGTGCCTTCCTGGATGAATTGTGATGATTGTAGTATTGAGCCACAGTGGCAAACCCAATCCAATCTGATTCTGATAGCCAGGTATCAGGTATCAGATTCTGAAACCCGGGTATCAAAATTGGATTGGTGCATCCCTACAATTTATTACACTGATCAGATAATAATATTTTGTCAGTATCAGCTGTTACTCGACATTGCCCTCACATGTTTAGCATGAATAAGTGGGTTTAGAACTTTTGGTCACAAATGATATAGAAAGATGGTCTTTGGCATAGTTTGGGGTTTAGTGAAGTGGCGCGTGTGGCTCGAACCATGTGATCCGCTTCAAAACCATGGCAAATGTGACAGAGACGCTGAAGCTGCTGTATGGGTGTCTTTGCTGTGCTGGACTGGGCTAAGCAGAAGCCAGGAGGGTATTTGGCCCTTTGAATGGGAGATTTGGGACTGATCCACAGAGGAAGAGCTGGATTGTTGGGATCATCCACCCTCAGGCTGGGGGAAGATCCCTGCTGAGCTCCCTGAAACTCTGCCTCAGCACACACACCGACACACACAGAGATGGACAAATGTAGACATGCGCACAAATTGAACCATACTGCATTATGTAGACAACTATCATTGGACTGAAACAGCCAGAACACAGAGCAAATTGTAGCACAATGTCATGTAGAACCTTTAAAGGAATATTTAACCTAAACACTTTAATTTCTATCATTTGCTTGGCCTGAGTTGGTTTGAATGTCTGTCTTTGATCATATGCCTCACGGAGGTTCTTCAGACTGTAGCTGTTTCTGTTAGGATGGAGTTGATCAGAGACGCTGACAAACAGCAGCAAACAGGATATGAAAACATCTGTTTCAGTCTCTCAAACTCTTTGTGCAGTGTCATTCAAGTCTCAACTCCACATCTGTGTGTTCACACTTCCTGTTTAGTCAGTCAGTGTAGCTAATGAGGGAACAGGTCTCCTGGCCAGAGCAGCGAACAAAAAGCACTCAAAACCTTCTCAGGCTGTGGTGCTGGATGTAGAGCCCCTCATTTATCCTCAAGAAGAGAAAGAAAATACTCTCACATTGTATATTTAAATGTCTTGAGAAAGGTCAGAAGACCAAAATGCTGACAAGAGAAGAAATAAAAATGCAATCTCTTCTTAAACAGGACTCCTGGCCAGTGAACAAGTCAGAGGTGGGTCTTCAATTCAGTGAATGTGCAGGCCAGTGTCACCCACGTGAACTCACATTGTGGTCACATTTGGTTCATTTAACAAAAGTAATTTGATTTAGGACATACTGAACGTAAGAATTGAGCTTCAATTTAGCTGCTGTTTGTTGTAGTGGATGATCAACTCCATTCTAACAGAAATGGCTACAGGTTTTGGAACCCTTGTTCTCCATGAAGCATGCGATCAAAAACTAATCCTTGGATATTCAAATCAGTGTAGCTGGCAATGTAGTTAGAAAAGCCTGGACTATGTACAGACTAGGGTTCCACTTATCTGGCCCAAGCAGCAGTCACTTGACCGCGGTTTAAAAAGCTGAGATATTTCGCATCTAAAATTGCAAATATCCATGATTTTTTCCATAAACCTATCTTATAAAAGATATTGTTGCTAGATTATCAAAATCACACTGGGGAAAAAAGAAAAAAAAAAGCATCTTTTCCCTCACTAACCCATATAAATGACACCTGGCCGACTTTTAGACCCTATAAGAGCTAATGTCTGCAACTCATGCTACAACGTCTTGTTTGCTCATCCATAGACGTGCGTTTGCTCTTCATGAATCACTCATTCACAGAATAAACATGTTTCAGTTCATCATGTTCTCAGCACCAAAAAGGTCAATTGCAACAGATGGCAGACACCTGCATTGTAAGCAGTCCTGCCCTAACGTAAGTGACATTAGCATCAACAACAGCACAGTCAATCAATTGTAAATCCATTGTTTGTTAGTAGAATATCCCAAAGAGTTAGCAATCGCTTTGCACGAAACTTGAGGTTGGCCATGGGGTAAGGAAGAACTGATATACTTTTGGTAAATATCCAAAGTGGAACTGGCATGTCTAGGCAACTGCATAGTGTTGGCAGAGGCATGCGATCTACTGAGTGCTTGAGTGCTTTCTAATTAAATTTTTGACTATTTTCATGCCCCCCACCCCCCTTGGAAAAAAAGAAAAAAACAGGGAATCCAAGTATTCAGTGTTTTCCGTGAATCTTATTCTTGTCAGGATGTTACAGCCTGTGAAACAGCCTTGAGACAATTGTGGGACACATGGGACAAGGTGGGTTAGCAGCTCACTTATACAAATAGATACAGACAAAAGGGCAAAGTAAGCAATACAGATCGAAAAACACCAAGAAATATGTAAATCACAGAACGAGCGCACACTGATCCCAGCCCAAGTGAAACCTGCACAGGGGGCGGTAGAGTCAAATAGAGATGACTGGAGTGTACTGGGAGATGTGGGGGTCCAACACCGTGTGCAGTGAAGACAGCCAGGCCAGGCCAGTGCAGCTCCAGCAATTGTAAATACATTAGTTTAGATTAGTTTTCCTACTCCACAACCTATCAGCTGTGTCAACTTTTGAATTGCCAGGAGAGATGAAGTGTATGTGTGTGTCACTGTGAATCTTGCTTATCTGCTATGTGTGTGTGTGTGTGTGTGTGTGTCTCTATGTGTGTTTGTGTGTGCTTTCTATTCCATAATGGCCTCGTCGGCTGCAGGGGCCTTGCTATAATAACATACATCAAACCTGACATGGAATCCATGCAAACAAATCACCGCCGTGTGCATCGGAGGGATAACCTCCGCCTGTTCAAATACACAGACACACATACATACACAGGGTGTGGGGACAGTGCTATCTCATTCGGAGCGGGGGGCCAATAGATCATGGGGGGCATGCCGCTAACCCCAGTAACCTCCATCTTTATTATCAACAGCATCATGGCAGCGCCGCAGGGGGAGGATGCAGCAATACTGATAGAGGAAACACACACACAAATACATGCACACACAGCCTGGCAAACATCGAACAAGATCCAACACAAGCATATGCATCCACACACATGCACACACACTCCCAGAAACCTTATAAGGTTAGGCATCCTAGGCTGTACTTAATCATTTGGAGGCCATTTCTATTCCCCCGGTGTCCAGGCGGCATTCTCCCGTTAAACAGGATAGATGTTCCAGTCATAAATCAATAGCCAAATATCAGCTTTGTGGGAGGAAGGGCAGGGAGAGACCATTCACTCCCTGATACACACACACACACACACACACACACACACACTCACAATCACAGCCCCTGAGATCTTTCTCACCTTGCACTGCCAACTGTAGCTTTTATTAGGAGGGAGATGAAGTTCTTCTGCTGGGCTACACTTGCTCAATGTCAGAGCCGGCGATGTAAAAATTTGGGACTGCAGGAGCATGTGCATTAAGAGTAAAAGCCCGACTCTATTCACACAGGTCAAAAATAAGGTGTTTTAATGGAGGCCAAACACTCATGCACACTTTCCTGTGGGATTGTGCACAAGTTTACCTCTGTGCCTTCATAGGCACCAGTGGAAAAAAAAAAATTGATTTTGACCTAGCATTAAGATCAGACTTTTCTCCAATACTCTGTTGCCTCAGTCCATTTCCTCCTGTCTTGAATCTCTGTTCTTGCTGCAGAATTTCCAACATGCAGTACATGAACATGTGCATTTCGGTTCTGCACGGTCTGGAATGAAGGAGGTGGCCAGGACAGTTCTTTCAAAACTTTACTGCAATTCAGACGCATGAAAAATAGGTGGGCACAGTGAGAAAAAAGGCTATGACTGAATCCAGACAGTGACCGTATAGATACCATCTGCTGAGATGTACTGCCATGATTTGCAGGTTGTCCTGGTTCTCCTGGTGGCTCTGTTGGCTCAGTCTGACTTCCTACCATGTCTGCATTAGCTGCAGTAGTAACCTTTCTGAAGTGTTTGCGGACATGTTTAGCTAGCTATTAGAATATTTATTTCAAGTGTCCTAGTTGCTAATAGCCTAACTCAACTTGTGTCATTTTATAACTTTGTGTCATTACATTGATTGAATGAGGTTATGCATTTTGTTTGTTAGATTTCATTGTTAGAGGTAGGCTTATGGAGCTTTCCACTGACTGTTTCATTCCATTGCAACTGACATGGACGTCTGCAAGAAGATAAAACAGCTTTGATCTGCCCGCTGACAGCAAATGAGAGCTACAGTTAGTCATCTGCACCGCTAGGGCCAGGTCCCTTCATCAAATGAAAAGAATACACTGCTATAAATCTATACCACTGTAAAATAATGACTGCAGAGCATGCTAGATTCAAGTTGATCGAGTTTTCAAGTTAAAATCCAGTCATAGAAAAAGTTCGCTCATTGCTGACCGTGTTGTCCGCCACTGTGTTGTGATCTCATATATGGGATATTCTGGCACAATCAGAGTTTTTGAATCCTCTGTGAATCCAACTTAACTGGCATTCCTTTGCACTTTTCCAGGTATGAAGCATTAGACCCATGCAGCTGTGGTTTCTAACTATCCAATAAAGCAAAGGGGACCAAGATGACATTTTAAAATAAATAAATGCTGCTTAATTAACAGCATCCTCGCTGCCGAGTGTGGCTCCATTCTTGAGCAGACAATGTTAGGCAGGCAGCCAGAGGTGGTGTGAGGTGTGGATCAACCTTTGTTGTCCTGAATCCAAATCACAGCACATCTGACCACCATGTCTTCCAAACCACAGCTTAGCTCTCCTCCTCCTCCTAGCCTCTTTCTCCCTCTCCAAATCAGAGCTTTATTACCAAGATAAGCCTACTTTTGTTGCCAAAGCACTCATGAATATTATGAATATAGGAGTAATTCCCTCTCATATAATCTTGCTGTGTTATACATCATCAATCTGTGATGTTCAGTGCATTCCAGGAAGTTATTTTGTGATGAAGTGTTGTAATTTACTTCGTTGTTGTACCCAGCTTCCCTCAGTCTGCCTCATTTACTTCTGCCTCAGTTAATGATTTCCTACCTATCCCAGCATGCCTTTCAACAACCCCTGGAGAAGGTGTGTGTGTGTGTGTGTTTGTGTGTGTGTGTGTAGATGGAGAGAGCATGGCAAGAGTTATTTTTGAATGAAAGCTATTTCCAGTGGAGAAACAGCGAGAGTGAAAGAAGAAGAAGAAATAGAGGGGGTGCTGGTTGTTCAAATTAGAAAACAAAAAAGAAAAAAAAAACACCAGAGTGCTGTGTATTTTGATAGATGAATAATGTTCTGCTACTGAAGTCCGTCGCAGCCACACTGGAAATATATTGACATGATGCCACAATGGCACTTCCTTTCTGCCAGATGAAGTGAGTGGCGGGGTATTTGAATGTCATGGTTGGTATTTTTGGTTTAAAACATTAGTGTTTCATAATTCAAACATCACAGCATCAAAAAATGTCTTTGCTGCAGAGAGCTAATATCAGTCATTGTTGTTCATTGTTGCAACTGAAAAAATGCAATGCAAAAAGAGGACAAGGATGGGCATTGTGTCTTTTTTTTTAAGAAGAACCAAAGTGTGAGTGAGGTCTTAGCCAGGTTAAGAATGTTCTGTAATCAGCTGAACCAACAGATACCATCACTGATGCTGATAACTTATGTTTGGCAAACTGCCAACTAATGCCCCCAAGTCTTTTCCATGACTGGATCACCAACTGGATACCGAGTCTCAGGTCTGACAGGGTTTAGTCATTAAGTTTTTTACTCTTTGAGGTACACAGAGGTGGTAATGCTTCACATTTAGAATCCTGGTCAGTATAACTTGTTGGTTCAATAGTTTCTGATCAGTCTGATCATGTGTTTGTCTGAATTGTAGACACACAACACATTTCTATTGCTGTGCTTTGTTTCCAGAAGGCAGACAGTGAGTGTGAGGCTGATCAGGAGGCCAGTGAGGGTGAGTTTAGCAGCAGAGACATGGACATGAGGGATGAGCCAAAGCAGGCTGACCCAAAACACACTTAAGTACAGACACTGTCAAATAGGGCGCTATAGGATCTATTTAAAATCAGAGCAAGAGCAGTCAGAGCATTTGAGCAAGTTATATAAGCCCTAAATATAAAGTGAATAAAATGTTTCGCAGCATCAAGCTCTCTATGCGTGTATGTCCATGTGTGTACACAGAAAATGAGAAAGACAGTAAGTACCAGTTGTCTGACAAACCGTTAAAAATGTCCCTATTAATGTTAAAACCACACCAACCCCTGGGTATACATGTGTTCACTGAAGAAAACACATAATAACAAATTCAATAATCTACCTCCATCTCTGTGGTGGCTACTGCTCCCCAGGTGCAAAGTGATACAGGAAATGCAGAAGTTACTGGATCTGTCTGGATGTTGATAACAGGAACAGTACAGTTTTAAACAGCAATTTGAGCAAAACTATCAACTGCATGTACTCTGTGGTTATTTAGTTTAGGAAAATGATATTGTCAAGCAATGTTAAACCTTCTTTCAGTGGACTGTGGACTGAGGCAGTTATTTTTGGAGCATTTGGAGCATCCAAGCCAGTATCCAGCACTCAGTAACAATGAGAGGAAGATAGCACCACTGCTGTCCTACAGAACAGCTGGGGGGAAGTGAAATATCATGTTTCTAAATAGGTTAACCACCCCTTTATAGGTATATTTTTCATTACTAAAAATTAATTTCAAACATTCAACCAGAAGCAAGTATACAGATTTACAAATACATTTGAACAGAACATGGATCCAAATGTGCCCCCATCAGTGATGCAGCCCCCCTCTGGGACAATCATATCTGGCAGGTCAGTATTCATCTTTGCTATTCTTTGTCCAATATCTACTGTGTGATTCACCTCGCCTAACACAATTTTCTTGTTGTATAGTATAACATCCTGGTCCTGTCATCCACGTCTTGCTAATACAACATCTTTACTTTACCTGTGGGGGTTTGAAAGCCCACGATGCACACAACGGTGAGCAATACTTTGGTAGGGAGACATTTGGGTGAGTGTAAAAGGAAATGCATATCTCATGTTTAATCAAATTTTATTTGCTATGTGAGAGATGTTGCTCTCTCCCTCTCTCTCTCTCTCTCTCTCTCTCTCTCATCTATCCCCACCTCGTCCTCTGTCTCTCCCTCACTGTACTCCCTCCTCTTCCTCACCTCAGTCCCTCGTATCCCCTCTTCTCCTCAGCATCAAAGGACCAACACTATGGCAACAGAGAGTCCCTTTGTGGGACTCAGGCAGCCAATGGAAATGCTGGTCAGAGGGTCTTCTTAGAAAAAAGTGGCACTTTTGCCAGGCAACAAGCAGCTACAGTGGCTGTGTGTATAGCAGGCTCAAAGCACCTGAAGCAGGCCGTCTAATTGTTAAGTGGTCGGTGCTCAGTGCTGATATGAAGCAGGAAGCTGAACAGAAACACACACAGGATCATTTAGATTGGGTCAATAAAAGCAGAACATCAAAGTCTTGGTGTTTTTAGTATTTCAGCTGAAGCTGCTGATATTATGTTTTGATATTCAGTGTCAACAAATCTGACATTTTCATATCTATTCCTCAAACTTACAAATAAAACTATGCACTGACAGCCAGACCAATTCATTGGTCTTATGGCATTATTATTGGGCTAGGCTACTATGCTCTCTGGCATGGGTCGGGTTTGGACAAAAATATGTTGCCCGATCCACGCCACTAAAACTGACAGGGGGCGCTACTTTGCATGTCAGTAGAAGCAGTTCCACCGGTGGCGGTGCTGGATTGCTGGTCCTGTTTTGATTTCAAAAAACAACAGACCAACTGGAAATGGCTGCTTCACACAGACAATATTGGTAGAATTATGAGATTCACTGAAAAAATATTTTTTTACATGGTTAGATTATGAAATACGGCACAATGTTCAGGCCTGTTGCTGGACAGCACTTCCTGGTTGTGTGAACAGAGCTCTGGTTACGAGCTGGTGTGCCAGCAGACAGGGGATGGGCAGAGACTATGTGCATATTCATAGATCTGTACATTTTTAATGAGGTCAGGTTAAGAGTTACGTTTAAGGCACCATGGGTTGTTTTTTTCATGGAAAAAACTGCTAATTGTGTAGTTCTGATGATACTGAAGAGTTTTAGGGGCTGGAGGGGGACTGTTTTCAGATGTCACTACAAAGAAAATAATTTGACATAAAATAATTTGAGGCCATTCATGCTCCATGACATCACATATTAAAACTCATCTCATCTCAGTATCTTCTGTCTCTCCTTTGTTATGATATCACTGCTGCTGGGAGCTGAAAAATCAGGGGTGGGGTTACAGAAAGAAACACATACACACACATACACACATCTATCTAGAACCTCAGAGATGTGTTAAGAGAAAAACATACAGATCGACTTTGCATGTATATTTGTGTGTGTGTGTGTGTCTGTGTGTGTGTGTGTGTGTGTGCAACAATCATTAAGGCAGCCTTCCTGGAGCTGGGCTGTGGTCAGTTTGAATTAGTGGCTGTGTCCTGTCAGGCTTACTGTGTGTGTGCCCATGTTTCATTCACTCCTATGTGAAGTATTGCTCACTAGTCCTGACTCGCACACACACAGTGCTATGTCAGTCAGTCAGTCAGTCAGTGTGTGTGTGTGTGTGTGTGTGTGTGCGTGTGTGTAGGTGTCGTCAGCCTGTATAACAGCAACACACCTCAGGCCTGTTTGCCTTTCTCAGCCTCATATCTCACATGCGTCTTAACATTTAAATGCAGGAACAAACGTCTTAAAAGTTTCTTATAACATGGATTCATACCACCCATCTTTCTTCAGATATAGGTGGGTGCGCGCTCTCTCTCTCTCTCACACACACACACACCAACACACACACACTCTTGTCACATCTATTTGGGCCAAGAGTAAGCCTGTGGGTAGAACCTACTTACCTGGGGGGTCTTGCTGCTTTTTTGTTGTTGTTTTTTTAAATGGGGATGACCCTGGAACCTCAAGGACCCGCACCCCTTCTCTTCCACCCACCCACACACACACACACACACACACACACTCACAGTCAAGGAAACATGCCCCATTAGTCACACATTGCCGGAGGAATCAACCTCTTGCTCTTTTGGTGAGTTGACTCACTTCTTTCACCTTTCACTCTCTCTCTCTCTCACACACACACATACACACGCACACAATCATTCTTTCGCATTTTGACCTTTTCACCCTTTAACCAACTTCCTGCCAAAGGTGAACTTTGGCCCCGCCCTAAGGCATTCCCAGCCAATGAATACCTCACTGTTAGCCTCTTCCTCTCTCTAGCACTTCCTGGTTTCCAGATGACTCCTCCCCTTGAAACCACACTAGATGCAATCACACACTCAAACACACACACACACTCAAACACACACATACACACACACACACACACACACACACACACACACACACATATGCATGCACAGTCTAACTCAGCAGCGTCTTACTTCTACTGAATTGCAGAGCTTGTTGTATCTTCTTCTAAAAAGCAGCTTTGTCTCTTGATATCATGGTTCATCATGTGGGTTTTTCAAAGTGTGGCACTGATTATGCATTTACCTTGCAGAGGCCACATTGGACAATGCAGTTTTTATCAAGAAAATGGAATGCTCTCCAGTACAAAATCATACATATTCCACATTTGCTTCTTAAATTGCAAATATGCATGTATACAAATGGTAAACTAGGAAAAGCAGCCTTGTTTTTAGCTGGACTGCTATACATTCTTGAATTATCCAGTAGGTTTTCAAAAGGATAAACAAAAGATGCTAGAATTTTCTGAACTCACCAATGACAATGTCTCACAAATAAAGTGAAAAAAAATTACCAGCATTCAAATTGAAAGGTTTTCACACATGACATAAACTAACAAATTGACTGTAAGGAGTATTTTATTCATGTTTATACTTTTTTGTTTTAATTGTATTATATTGCTCTTATGGTGATATTCATTGTGGTTTTAGTGGTCATATTTATTATGTTTTTGAAAATTGTATTATTGTTTATGAAAGTTATTTTGTATTTTACGAGTGTTTTTTCCACCTAAACCTAACCTTTGCCAAACCTTAACCAAGTAATTTTGGTGGCTTAAGTATCAAAACTGGCTAAAATACTCCCCAAAATGATATGCAACATGTGTTCAGTTCGTGTGCAGTTCAGTTCAGTCATTTTTAGGACACTGTGTTGTCTGTATCATATCTTTCTGTATTTTCTTTTTCCTGATTGTGTTCTATTGTGTTTTATCTGGACTCAACACCATTGTACATCTGGAGTGTTCCTCAATGGTTCTTTTGGGCCAAAACACAGTAAATATCTATTTACATATGAGCTTAAACAGCCAGTGGTGGCAGATCAGACAGTGATGGTTACATGGCATTATATGTGTGGTGAGTGAGAGTGAGAGATGGAGGGGTAGTGGGAGAGGAATAAGGAGGAAAAAATGACAAAGATAAACTGACATGTGAATATCTCTCTCAATCAATCTTTCTCCCTCTCTCCCCCACTCTCTCTGCCTTTTTTTGTACGTAGTTGAAAAGAATCAGTCCCTCAAATATTTAGCAACCTTGCCTTGCCGGAAGCATGATGATCATTCCTGTCAGTTTTAAAAGCTGCACAGCTGAATCTATAATACATTCTTTGGACGACACACTGGTGGAGTCAGACAATACAATACACTCCGTACAACACGTTTGAAGCAGTACTGGTCATAATTTCACACCGAGTTTGAAAGATTCACTTGTTAAAGTCAGGTTTCTTCAGTTCATGGTTGATTTAGTGAGGCCTATACATAAGGTTTCCATACATAAGTGCCAGTTTTTAAGCACAATATCCAGTATTCTCTCATTTAAACAGGATTTCACTTCATTTCTAGACTCTAAAATTTCAGAGCAACTAAAAAAAATCTGTCTTCTCTAAACCATGAGTAGAACCTTTTACCTCTGAAAGATATAGGTTTTGTTTAATAGTCCTCTTTTTATACATTTATTTGTATTTAGCATTGTTTACAGATACAGGGGTGTCTAACTGACAGTTTAGTGTTATAGTCAAGCTTTTGAACACCATTCTGTGGTTGAAGCTTTCAATAAAAACAGGAAAGATCCAGGAGTGTTATGCTGCACTGTAGCGCTCCCATGTGGACAATGAGGGAACTGCACCCCATGGTGAGAAAGAAAACAGCGGTGAGAGATGGTGTGTGTGTCTGTGTGTATGTGTGTATCTTTGTGTGTTGGTGTGGGTTTGGGTGTGTGTGTGCTAGGCACTAAATCAAAAGGTCAGGCAGTCCCAGGGATGACACTGCATACTGAGCACGAGGTAGAGAAAACAGTAAGACAAAACAATGGAAAAAAGCAGGGGAGAAGAAAAGAGAAGAGAAAAGGAGAAAAATCAACTATGCAAACACAATGCGAATGAATGAATGTGATGGAAAAAAAAACACAATATTGACTCAGAGAGTCATGAAGCGTGCACATCATATCTGCCAGTCAGGCTGACTGAGGAAGGCCAGTGGAGTTTGGGGGGCTGACAGAAGGCTAACAAGCTGCAAATTGAAGGGGGTAAATATAATTATCGGTACTAATTCCCTATGTGATTTTGAAAATGCAATCACTGTCTCGCGCAGGAGGTGGACGGGCATGGAAAGCTGACATATTTCAGCACTACAACCGTCTGTTGACAGCACTCAGCTTTCTGTTGCTCAAATAAATGCCACTACTCAGTTTCCACAGATTGTCCTCACTTCATGGTATAAAGAAATACCTGTTTGCTGCTATATTTTCACATTTGGGGATTTATCCACATAGGTACACAAAAAATAAAGGTGTCAAATGGAACCTAGAATCTAGGTTCCTCAGGGTGGTGCCATAGGAGAACCTTTTCTGGTTCCACAAAGAACTTTTCAGACCATAGTTCTTTAAAAAAATATATATTTAATTCATTCAAAGGTGCCTCAAAGACCCATGAAACACTGATTTGAGGAAAAGCAAAGGTTCTTGAAAGAAGTGAGAAGAGAAAGGGTGAATAGAAATGGTTGTTAATTCTAATGTCATATAGTGTGAATGGTTCTTTGTGGAACCAGAAATGGTTCTCTTAAAGTTCTACTATGAATATATACATGAATATAATACTATTTTAGGTTCTGACTGGCACCTTTTTCCTTTGTTTCTCTGACAAACCGTTACTCTAAATTCTTGTTCAAGGTGCCCATCGTAATGTTCTTTGAGGAATCAAAGAACTTTCTGAGAATTTTCAAAGAACTTTTTTCAAGGTTCCAAGAACTTCAACTAAAAATAAAACAAAATAAAATGAAATGAAAATAAAATCTCGATAGCCCCTCTGATTGATCCATTTGGTTCAATGAAGAACCCTTTTTTTCTAGCAAAGTGTCAGCAAAATTAGGTATAGGCTATTGGTGAGCATACTGATAGCTTGTTAGCATGTTGGTACATGATTCTTACAGTTTTTGTAAGGAGAATCTACAGTGATTTCCTGCTGTCTCTGTTTCCCAGTCCAGAGCAGTGTAGCCTCTCGTGTCATCATCACCTAAACCATACCTGTGGACCCGCAAAGGGCTCTGATTGGTCCGATCAACCACACCTGACCAAATGTTTCAACTGAAGAGTGGCCAGACTGGTTTCGTCAGTCAAATTAATTTGATATTGGCGAGACCAGCTGGCTGAGTCGGGTCAGACCAATCCCCCAGGTAGACAGGTGATTTGCGTCTCAGAGTCTCGGGGGACCAAAGATCAAAATAGCTTGATTTTTTTTTTCATTTAACCCATCACATCCCTGTTGCAAGCCTGCATTCAGGATACAACTGATGTCTTGCTCAAGACCAATGAGCTTAGTAAAACTGGAACCACAGCCGTCCTTACAGCTCTGCATACTGAATCCCTGTATACTTGTTTTTAATATAAACCGGCTCAGCAGCTATGAGGCATTACAATATTTCGGGAATTGGCCAAAACAGAGCTGCCTCCATCTCAGTTCATTATTTTTCTCACCATGGAGAGATGAAATAATAAAATTTTTCAGGACCTCTTTGAGCATATATGATGATATGATACCAGTCATTTTGCACATGAAGCTTCCTGAACTTCCTGAACCTGAATTAAACTGAAATCAAGTGTTTCTAATTTTCCTGGATCGAACATGAAAGAATGTCTTGGACCTTTTGCCACATTAAGACTATATTTTTCGCCATATTTTCATATTTAGGGATATCTTAACTCAGGAAGGGAAGTATCTGTGTGTTTAACTGATAGATCCATTGTTGATAGATGCTTCTTAAACAGTCTGTCTTAGAGCTTGGCAGTTTGGACATGAAGTAAATTAGTGCAGTTCAGTATCAAGATAATTTAATTAATAAAATATCAATAAAAATCAGCTCTAAAAAAAAAAAAAAATCACACCAAATCCAAAGTCCAAATCCATGAAGTGTTGTCATCATATGGTACAAAGAATACATACAATGATTGGTGAAAACACTGATTGGTGAAAAAGACCATGGATATAATATGATGTGCAATACTTTTACAATATATTTTCTTATTTATTTTTTATTTTTTTACTTTTATAATTTAATCTTGTGTGTTTTTCTTTCTTTCTTTTTTTTTTTTTTAAATGGCACTAAAGAGGACTGCGCCTTTCAATTTCATTGTACTTGTTGCAATGACAATAAGGACATTCCATTCCATTTCATTCCATTCCATATGAATGTGTGTTCATTTCTATGGTGAGATAAACAACTAATTCTTTTTAGCTCTGACTACAATTTGCTGTGGTTGTTTCATTCCAGTGTGTGATTTACTGCAGGTTTCTTTAACAGTCTTTGCAGGGTATTTAAGCTCAAATGGAGCTCTGTAGGACCTGGAACGCTGATCTTTATGTTGTAGTATTGAGGCTTCTGATGCAACTCTGTAGGACATTGAGGAGACAAAGCCTCGGAGCGGCTGAAACAGGGATTTCTTCTCTGGCTTCACCTCTTGGCAGGTCAGGGCTTTGTGAAGGTATGTGTGGGTGTCATTTGATTTGACGTGATTGTCAGATTTAACTGCTCTTTATTCCACTTTGAATGAGAGGGAACACTGGCTGACTTCCACTCTGCATGGTTTGTTGCTGGTGTCTTTCTTTGGATGCTTCCTCAAAATGCTCTTCCAGCTCTTAGCATCTCTTTCTCTCTCTCTCTCTCACTCTCTCTCTTTCTCTCTCTCCCTCCAGGCCTGTAGCCAGGACTCAGGCAATGTGTTCACTCACATGTGTGTGAGAGACGTAGCCTTTGGTACTCAGCCAACTTCTGGCATTTGCTCCGTATGTGTGTGTAAGTGTGTGTGCATGTTATCTCTTAGCTACCAGCATGAATGTTCCTTGTGCTGATACTGTGTGGTGAGAGAACACACATACACTTGCATGATGCAAACACACAGGGGTAACAATTTCATCTCTTCCAATCCTCAGGTAGATTGGCCTTTTTTTTTTCCACCATGCACCTGGAACCGAAATCCTCCAGTGTGTTAATTATCTCATTCGAGTTGCTTACAGGTAAAATAAAAAGGTCACACCGCTTGACACTGAGTCACAAAAGAACATCAAAGCGTTTATTTCAAGATCCCTTCTCCGCACACTATTTATGGATTTATTTATTTAATTAATTACTTTTCAAAAATCGAGCTACGGTTGCAGAAATAGTGGCGTAATACTCTTCTTTTGCTGGGTTTTTAATCGAGAACTGTGCCGTGACGCCGTGAGTGGTGGTGTGAGGAAGAAGCCAAGCGCTAGAAGTGAAAAACATCTCAAACTTTTAGCAAAAAAGAGGCCACAGGGGATGAGATGCTTAGCTGAGTCATTTTGTCTGTTTAGTGGAAACCTGAAAATACAACCACAAGCTGCACTGAGGCACATAGACGCTTTTAACAACCGATACCATAAACCTAAAATATGCTATCCTTCATTCAAATGTTTTTTATTGTCACCATTGGGAGTAGAAAAAATCACAGAACTGCGAGAGTCTGAAGTCCTAGCAGAGTGTTAATTTCTCCTGAGTCAAAGGATTAGGTGCTACTGCAGCTCAAAGCTCAAGTTTAAACTCCTCCAGCCCAGTTTGACTGACTCTCCAACTGCCCCTGTCCTCTTCTAGCCTCAACACACACTGCAACAGCCACCAGCTAACCTTAACCCTCTGGCACATAGTGGTCACTACAGTGGATTGCTGTTTAACAGTCATTTTCTCCTAAATGCAATGGTTTCTATGGTGGAATTGCATATCAGCTGTTAGAGTGCTCTCTGCTGCTCCCCTGCATTGAGGTTTATGCAGAGACTGTCAGTTCTTGTTGCTGATAACATATTAATACTAGTAGAATGACATGGTAATACCAGTCCTGCATCTTGAAAGAAGTATGGAGACTCACAGAAATATTCATGCCCTAAGAAGTGTAAAAACACATAAGAAAAAAATCTGGACTCTGGCTTTCATAATTCATGCATCAGAGGTTTAACTGTTAGCTCTTTAGCTCAGCATGTCAACTCTGTGCTGTTTGGATAGAAATCCTTCCAGCGTTTAACTTAAGATTTTACCAGGCTAAGTTTGTGTCAGAGGAGACGAGGGCCAGCAAAGTGCCTCGATCTGATATGCATATGGTCTTCGCAGAGCCAGACATTATCAGTTCACCTGGTGAGGAACTAAAGGCCATCAGCCCTGCGGGGATGGATTAGTGTACACCCGTGCCTCTCAGACGTGTTTCAGTAATGTAGCCCCTGGGAAGTATTCTTTCTGTATCTGTATAAAGAGGGTCAGTCCAGCTCCATCAGTGTGAAGCAACAACCTGATGCTGAGCAGATTTGGTTGTTCCTGCTTTTACTTCTTTTTCTCTTCTTCCTCCGTTTTCAGCTGTATCGCTGCTACGTTTCAACCACTAATCCATTTTCCGGATTTTAGTTTTTGTCTTTTTGTCCTCGCTCGATGACCGCGGCAGCAGATTTAAACCATGAACACACACATCTGACACCTTCAGGAAACCTGGAGGGAGGACTTCATGTAAACCTTCATCAAAACATCAAACAAACTTACATTTACATTTTTTAACTTATTACAGCATAGTCTAATTATTTGAGGAATTATGTATGACTCATATTTTTTAAATGACCATTTTTAAGAAATCGTACGTATTCCCTGCAGTACTCCAGTGTACCCCTAGGGGTTCGCGTACCCCCATTTGAGAACCACTGCTGTAGAAAACACAGCTCCAAAAAAGTCCATTTTGCTACAGTTACTGACTATAAGGAGCTCTAAAATTGTGATGTAAGATGAAGATACTACTAAAGAGTAGTACTAAATAAGAAAATCCACATTTTTAATTTGGATTTACCATCCCTTTAAATTTGACCATTTTCATGCCAAAAAACTGAATAAATAAAAATCCATGAAACATGCAAGTGCTAAGTGTTTCCCCCACGAATTTTCTTCTTGGCAGGCAGGAATTGTGTCTGCAACAGGAGCAGAACTCTGCACTCAACCCCTGGACCAGAATAACAGCAAGAAGATGCGGGAGCTGCATTTTCAGCCACCCTGAGTCCTGTGTGCCTGCTTATTTGTCTGTTCTCATGTGTCTGAAGAGAGAAGCAGCACACATGTACAACATACCACAGCTAAATATCTACCTGGCTAACAACAGCCTCTCCCCGTGCTTTGACCTTAACATATTTTCCTCGCCGTTGTGAAGGGTTTGGTGTATCTGTAGAGCGCACAGCCGCCCGGCAACTATTTTTAAAATTGCCTGCACGCAGGACACAAAACTCACATAACATCTGAAAAATCATGTCGTTTTTATCCTCCACAGACTCAGAAAAGGTCATGCATGCTTTTTATTTCATCTGGTTGGACTGCTGCAGCCCCCTCTGTTCCTGCCTCCGTCAAAAGTCACTCTCATTTCTCCAGCTCGCTCCGAACGCAGCTGCTGGGATTTCACTGCAGGTTTTTTTCATTTCTCTTTAGAACCTCTTTCATTTCACCTTTTTTTTAATTACGTCCTCTAACTTTCCTTTCCTCATATGATTTTGCTGTACCTTGTTTTAATACTCTTTGTAAGGCACCTTGTAAACTTTGCTTTCAAAGAAGTGCCACATAAATAGTCTTTTATTGCAGCTATTGCTATTTTAATGTTACCAGGTGCTAACGTATTGACCATTCTTTTGTCCTTTGTTAGTATTTTCTTACCCTGAATCAAGTTAGGTTTTCAAGGCATGACTTGATTATGTTTTGTTTCAGTAGCAAATGCTTTGCCGTGTATTACCTGGCTAAAGCTAGATTTATGGCATACCACACGAAGCTCTTTGAACAGGATTTGAGCCGTAATCTGTCAGGAAGGATTAATAGAAATGAAGTTACACAGTTAGAGCTCCTGGCTGACTGCAGAATGCGGTGTGAATTACCTCATCACACTGTTATTTCAAATGATTTCCACTGTGTGTGTACTACAGCACACTTTTCCATTAACAACACAAAAACAACAGAGTGACTCTTATAGCTGCTATAACCGTATGTGAAACTATAACTATATGTGAAATTTCAAAATGCTGAAATGTGGTAAAATATGAATAACTTACTAGACTAACTACTCAGAGGCCTTAGCCCTAACACAC
>OMLB01018465.1:0-12218 GCA_900302555.1 Myripristis jacobus | reverse complement strand
ATTTTTTTCTTAAATTTTTATTGAGGGTTAAGGTTTTTTTTTTTTTTTTTAAAGACGAAACTCAAAATAAATTACATTTTTTCAAAAAAAAAAAAATCCCACTTAAATAGGGGGCATTTTGATCAGAGAGTGGAATTACACATTTAAAAATACAAGACTACCAGTGGTTTTCAGACCAAACAGTATTATACAGTACTTGCATAGATCAACAAATACCACTATATGAGTAAGAATCTGAACTATCACTTTAACCCAAGTTATTAATATATCAGTTGTGTGAATATGTATGTGTTAGTGTGCAACACAACCTTACTGTGTTAACATGTTTCTCCACCATGAAATGATTATTTTCAAATTATTTTCAATTTCAAAACTTGCTTAACAGTTAAGTTTAGGCAAGTAAACAACTCTGGGAATGGTAAGGTGGCATTTTGCTCATTAGTAAATGTAAGTGAATGAGTGAATGAGTGTGATCTGCTGTAAGTGGGTGACCAGGAGGTTGGTTAAGGATCCAGCATGAATCATTACTATGTTCACATTAGAAATGATGACCTCTAGAATGAAAATACTTTTCACACTTTCTTTTATCAAGTGTGAATTGCTTACCACTCAAAAATACATTTACAAGTGACATTTGGATGAAATATTTCACTTTCAAGTCTTATACAAAAAGCACCGTCTACTATTTTGAGAGTAAAAAAAGGTACAAGTTTGACTTAATTAGATGAAGTTCAGCACAGTACAAGAATGTGACTTTAAGCAACCAAACAAGGGCCCCAGTGTTGGTGGAGTGTTATTCAGCAGGGATGACCTCCAGGAGGATCTGCAGGAATTTGTTGCAGGAATCTGAGGACAGAGAGAAAGCCACACAGTAAAGTCATCTCCAATGTGACCTCTGCTGTGAAGGGGCTTCAGATTATGAAAGAATGGGAATGAGAAACATTTTGCTTTCTAAATTCCCCAAATTCAGGAGGTAAAGTGAGGGCATTTGCAAGGCCGAAACAGCCTGGTATCAAGCAGAGTTGCTTATCTGCTTTTACAATGGCTTACCTAAAAATGAGGTGCCACTGCGGTAGCAGAAATGTGCAAGATTTCCGTCTTACAAGCATTGCAAAATTAAAATGCTTTGCTAGGAATACTGTTGTTACCTGAGGGTTTGCCTGGAACAACATCACCCTCTTCCCATAATTAACTTGAAATACTCATGCAAGGGAAATGCCACAACTTCAAAAGTACAACAAACGAGACAAACGTTAGTAAAGCCAGGCAGTCAGGGGGACTCGAACCCCCAACAGCTATGGGCCAGCAATATTATTATATTTGATAGCCTTAAATTTGCTACGTAAGGAAATTAGATAATGCCCTTCAGTTTCTTTAAAGGGATAGTTCATCCATTTTGGGGCGGTGAGGCACAGTCGTCTGGTAATCAGAAGGTTCCTGGTTCGATCCCTGGCTCCTCCAGAGAGTGTGTCGAAGTGTCCCTGAGCAAGACACTGAACCCCTAACTGCTGCTGATGGGCAGCTTGGCACCTTGCATGGCAGCCTCTGCTATCAGTGTGTGAATGTGAGGCAGACAATAGAAAGCACTTTGAGTGGCCAACTAGAAAACCACTAGAGAGATGCAGTCCATTTACTATTTTGTAAATACTGATATTAGTTCACTTCCCCCCAGCTGTTGTGTAGGACAGTAGTGGTGCTAGCTTCCTCTCATTGTTACTGAGTGCTGGATACTGACTGGATGCTCCAAAGGGTAACTGTTAGCCTCCTGCCATTGAGGTGGACTTCTCCTAACATACTTCAAATTAACCGAAATATTGTTTAAAAAATGACTCAAGAGTAAACTCAAGCAATCTACCTCTGTCTCTGTGGTAGATGCTCTTCCTGCACAGAGTGATACAGAAAGTAAAAAGGTTACTGGATCTTTCTGGATGTTGATAACTGGAAAAGCATGGATTTAATCAACCATATCATCAAACCATAATTTGAGCAAAACTATCATCCATGTGCGCTCAACAGTGGTATGTGGATTTTCATTTGGAAATCAATACTTGTATTAGGGTGGTTAGCTGGGGGGAAGTCCAGCTCAATGGCAGGAGGCTAACAGTTCGCATTTGGAGCATTTGGGGGCGGGGGGAGTGAAATAATATCACATTTTTTCTAGATGGATGAACTGTCCCTTTAACACATCATTGTTGGTGTGAATGATTAAAGGAGTCACTTTTTAATTTTTAAGGATTATTTTCTAGGTAAGATGAAGACTTAAGGTTTCATATGACCTTGTATCCAACAGTACTCCATCTAACTTCATTTTTGAGGATGTATGTAACAATCCTGATTGTGTTGTTGGGGGCAGTGTGAGGTACCTATTGCCTTCTGTATCCACTTTGGTCTGCGGTCAAAGACTATGAAGATGTAGTAGGCCGGAATGCCAGTGAGGGAAATGGCAAAACCAATCCCTGTGTTGACTGGATCCGAGTACAGAGACATGAAGACCATGAGGAAACATGTGAGGCAAAACACCGCCGGGATGATGAGGGGCACCTGTGGAGAAAGAACCAGGACCACAGAGTCATGATAAATCATATCTGGTGTTGAGATCACAGTCTCATTTTCAAGGGAGACCTTCATGCATTGCATCAATAAAACAACCAAACAACTTCAATGAGTAAAATCCTTTTCCCAGTTAAGAGATATTGTTCAGAATGACCAAGATCCAGAAAATATATCCAGAAAGTTTGGCTTATTGCTTTATCCTTCATCCAGTTAAAGGATATTTTTTAAAAACAACTTCAATCTAAAAGGTGTAAAAAGGTTAGTTAAAACTAGAAAGTTTGTTTATGTTTATGTGAGAGTTTCCTGCGATCAAAGCCAACGTGGACACCAACGTGTACTGTCAAATGCACTCAATTGTTTTTACTGCAGTCTTTTTAGACAACAGGAGGTTTAATGTTCCATATGAGCCACAGAGACATAATGTGGCAACAAGTCATGACTGTGTATTCAGATAGCCCTGGTCATATTTGCCTTATAAGACTTCAATATGGATTTGCATTCAAGTATCAAATATGCATCAAATTAGAGATGATTATTCCATTTTGATTGTAAAATTGCCACAATATGGCAAAAAGGATTTTTGTTACTGCAACCCTAACACATGAATTTAAGAGTTAATGCCCTAAGTGCCCCAAGCCATGTCTCAACCTCATTAAACTCCAGTTGCAAAGTGACTTTCTGACATGCTGCAGACTGTCATGACCTCCCAGTTTTTGGTTGTTGTTTTTTTTGCACACACCCATGTGAAAGGACCCTGACATGTTTGTATGGAAATTAGTTGAAACATTAGAATATTGCCATGAGCACTACTTTGTTTTTGTTTCCAGACAGCAAGAAATATGGAAATATGGTCAATAGTACATTTTCTTTTCTGGAGTAGAATTTTTCCTTTCTCAGTGGTTGGAGTTCTTTGACATACTGTAGCTGTGAATGGACTGTAATCACTTAACATCAGTTTATTTTGTTCAACATAACAACTAGGGATTGACAACATTTCCTAAATTGATCATTGGGGGAAATTAATTAAATGAAATAAAAATCAATTATCGATTAATCATTATATTTCATGTTAATAAAAACGGAACCCCAGCTGACTCTGGTGGGACTGTTGGGAGTGATGATATTGGCTGAGTTGTCGTGGACACATGCCATAACTCAGCCTTCTAATCCCCACTGCTCTACAGCTTCATTCATCTTCTCAGTGAGAAGGTGGGCTATATGCCGGCCTGGCAGACGTGGAGTGAGCAGGACCGCTCAGTTCATCTGCCAGTCATCGTTGATGTAGTGGCTGGTGATAGTGAGGTAGCTGTGTGCTGTTAAGGCGGTCCAGCAGTCTGTAGTCAGAGCTGCCCTGTCAGCTGTGGATAGCTTTTTAACAGCTCTTTGTAGCAGGTTTCTACAAGCCTCATGCAGCTGCATCGTGACAAATTTGATATGCTGGTTCAATGAAATGGATCAGATCTCGAAAACCTTTGCCTTCAACAATACTTGGGGCCAGCATATCCGTCTCAATCAATTTGCAGATCCTTTGGGTCATTTTTTCTCTCCGTTGTGCATCACAGCTCCTCTGTGTTAGCACTGATGTGATGGTGGGCTGAGAGGCGGATTCATTTACCCGGGTTGGCTGTACATTGTTCAAGTGGTACATCATTGGGGCTGTTGTTGCGTTGTACTTATCCACAACACTGCAGCGTTTACAATGAACTTCATCATTCTATAGCTCAACATTGTCCCACACCGTGCTCTCTTCATGTTTACCTTCGATTTCTGTACGAGGCAAAGTATTGGGTTTTCTCCTGGTCTCCTCAAATAGTTAAATTGTGCCCTCTGGTGGGTAACATGTTTGCTGCCACGCAGTGTAATTCACTGCATTGCTTCAAGACACACACTACACAACCTCTACTTGATATCAGCGTTAGATTGATCACATTCCACACGATCGACCAAATTCTTAATGACCAATTATCTATCATCCATGAATCATGCCCATCCCTAATTAAACGAGTTGCCTAAAAAGATTGAAAAATAGGACACTGTGGGGTAGATGGAAGATGAGACCTATGCTGTATTCAGCATAGCCTCTGCAGTGTGGGAAGACACTGACCTTGAACGGCCGGGGCAGATCGGGCTGCGTGTATCGGAGGTATATCAATCCCAGCACCGCCACGCCGATGAACAGCCAACGCAGGAAGCTCATGAAGTTTAACAAGCTGTAGATGTCTGCCACAAACAGCTGGAGCATGGTCATAGGGTACTGCAAGCACACATAAACACACACAGGCAAGATGTGAAAAGGCGGTCCATGTTAATGTTGTCATCGTGGTCGAGACAGCAGTGGTTGCGGTGGCTTGTGCAGATGTTTATTATGTTAAGGCTGTTATTAGCAGCAGTATTTTTAGATTGAAGATGCCAGTAGTTGATATTTCTGCAGATATTCAATAGCCTGTAATAAGACCATTAATTATATATTCAGTGTTTTTGGCCTTTGTGCAATAGCAATGACTCTTAAAAAGCATTTAGACCATTATGGGACACTAAAACTTGCCATTGATAGCCAGGCTAATATAATGCGGAAATTCTCTGGTCAGATATTTAATATAAGAGTAATAATGATAAAAACATATTGTCGAGCTGTGGTCAGGGAGGAACCTCCACACTGACAGGAGAATGCCAGATTTTCAATAAATGGCCAGTATCGGCCTGATATATCAGTCTAACCCTAAATATTATACTAAAATACTGTTGTCCATCACAGGAAAATAGGCTATTAAGTGAAAATTTGCAAATGACTAAATCTAAATAATAATAATAATAATAATAATAATAATAACAATAAATTTACAACCTGAAAATGGATGCAAAGTGGGAAAAAGACAAAAATATTGTATTAAGGAACACAAAATGTGAGAGATCCTATCAGATGTGGGATAACCACGGGGTGGCAAGTGAGATTTCAGGAGAGGTTACTATTGTTTCAGCAACAACAACACAACAAAATGTCACAGAAATACTCAGAGATTATGTTATTTGAAAAATATTAAATTGCCTATAACTTTATTTTAGAGCCAAGTCCCTTTTACTGGCAGGTTTTATCTACATGTTTTGACAAATAAAGGCTCACTTGAAAGATGGTCTGAATCAATTGTTTTTGTTGTTACCACAGATGCTGTTTTGTTTTTCTTTTTATCATCATTTGCAATCAGTCAATTTAGATGTTATTCATTAGCCTAATTTTTAACCAGGTAATATTCATACTTACTGATGTAAATAAACAATTTGATAGTATTTCCCATCTTTGCTGTGCAACAGTTTTGTCCAAAACTAATTAAAGCCAGGTCTGTTTCAAAAATAGTCTGGATGGATTCAGCGGCTGTTAAATGAGATTTTAAGGTATTTACTGCACGTTTCGGTCTTTGACCGGCCAGAAGGAGCTACGATTCTACTGAAAACTGTTTTAACACACATATAGCTCTCACTCACATTCACAATGCCTAATGTTTGCATGCAATGTGGGACTAAGAGAGAGCAGTGGCATCTGTTGTGTCTCATATTTCAGCAGCATGGACAGGTCTGATTATCATTAGTCATTTGTTTAACCATCACAGAAAATAAAGAAATGCACTAAAGTACATGCTCATTTCTAGCAGGTAACCAAGGGCTGTGCAAATTTGACACAAAAATAAGAAAATTTACTGTAGACAATAATTTTTTAAAAAAATTTAAAAAATCCAAATAAAAGTATTAGAGCTCGACCACACAGGCTGATTTCAGTAACATGTCTTTAGTAACACAGCTGAACTCATTTGTTTCGAGAAAAAACACATCCAATCACAGACGTCATTCTTATCCAAAGCAGCTGGGAAAAAGTCTTCCATAACCCACTGTGGAAAATCATGGAGGAACAAACAAGCTCACCCACTGACTCTCATATTCACTGACGGACCAATCAGAGGCCTGTTGTCTTCTCATTATGAGTGCAACGTGAGTGCAGATTGTGTGCATAAACCTGATTCCAGCATGATTCTTGCCATGTCTAATTAGTGCCTATGCTTGGTGCTACAAGTAGCATATGTGCAGCACTCGCTACTGATCCAGGAATAGCAGTGGTTGTGACTATTTTGTTGATGCAACAATTATTGGCTAACTAAACATAAGACTTGGCCATCTCACCAACACAACAGAATTAAGCAGATGTGGTTAGCTTTGATGCTGTTTTGGACTGGGAACTGATTGTCAGTATTGTTTTACATCATGTTAGCTCATTAGTTGCCCGGAATATCTGTTGTTAAAATGTTACTGAGCTGCTGTTTCTACTGTAGCAGAAGCTTGCATTAGTCATGGCCAGTACTGAACCTTTTTCTCAACAGCCATATTGACATGATATAGCCGTTAAGCACATTGACATGACATTAACTACGGCTGTGTTAAACTGCAGCGGAGTCTGTCCAGTGAGGCAGTATGAACAGCAGCAGGAACGTGGCTCCGTTCGACCTGGACAGAACCGAACCTTCACAAAGAAGCAAGATGGCTCAAGCGGCTCCAGCTGTTCCACTTTTCCATATTTTTTGAAGTGTAAAACATAAACAGCTGTCACGTTAATCAGAGTTTTCACGGCTGCATGTAAAACGGGAGTATTAGTGGAATATTCATTTTCATTAGCCATGTAAAGAGCTTAGAAGGAAAGTTGTCTTTTTCAGAATAAGAGCACCTAAACATAGTCACTGATGGACATTCATGATGCAACTGCAAAATCTCTGCTTTTGTTTGTTGACGTTGTTGTTGGTGGTCATTGTTAAAGGTGAAGTTGCTTGTTGGCATCACTGAATATTGTTGCCATTGTTAACTGTTGTTGCTGTTCTTGGTTGTCACCTGTTTCTGCAATTTAAGTGGAATCAGTTCATTTGGATTTTAATTAAATTTTGCTGATAATAATTACCAGCTAATTAGTGTTCTTGTTATTGCCCAGTGTTGTTGTTTTTGTTGTTGCTGCGAAACTGACCAGTGCAAGGACAGCAGGCAGTGGAGTGTGTCTGCGGATGTGGATCATAGACAAAACCTCGGGGAGATGTCCTTCACGCGATGCCACGAAGAACATCCTGGTACAGACACACACACACACACACACACACACACACACACACACACACAGAAATACACATGCCAATGACAATATAGACTGACACACTGATGGATTGTATGACTCAAACAACCTCATTTTCAAATGTCATCTAACATTCACTCTACAATGAAAGTCCTGTATTAACAGATGATCTGTAGCCCTGATAGAAGGCTGAACTTTGCTCCAGTGATGTTATACAGTGCACACAACAGGGTTTAGACTGGGATCTCTGGTGTCACTACATGTTTTTTATAGCCGCAATAAAACACAGTGCATAACATGAAGGCTGACACTCATATAATGCATTTAGCATTGACCTTGACATTCTTTAGTGAGTATGTATGACCTTGGTGCCATGTTTTCAGCCATCAAACCATCAAAACACCTCTTTGACTCTTGTAATTCCTCGAATGTAAAAACAGAGTAATATTGAATGTGTAAATAAATAAATAAATATAACAGAGAGGTATTTTATCATTGTTTCCTGGGAGGAATGGAGGCGTGAGATCAGGGTCAGCGGTGACGAAGAAGCTCTACCTTGAGATGGCAAAGAGGCAGCCGTTCATGGAGCCGTAGCACGACAAGGCCACAAACACCGGCACCACCGTGGAGAACTTCCCCATCAGCTTCTCGGCAAACGTCTGTAAATATGTGGGCAGGTGGATGAAAACAAAATGAATGTGGCGTTTCAACAGGAGAAGATGAGGGAGTGGAAAAGGAAGAGAGAGCATTCTTTACATTGCTTTAGAAGTGCATTAAGTGGGAGTTTTACAGTTCCATAGCAAACAAATGACCATTATATAAGCTGAGGAGATTTCTGAATTTCCAACCTGTACCCTGTCTTCTATGTACTCCCAGAAATTGTATGTGCATTGTAGTTTAAGAAAGTGGATACTTTCAGAAGGTATCCAGCTCTCAGTAGCAATGAGAGGAAGATAACACCACTACTGTCCTACAGAACAGCTGGGGGGAGTGAAATAGTATCAAATTTTTCAAAATGGGTGAACTATCCCTTTAAGACACTCCTAATCCTCCCCATTTCAGTTTCACAATAAGTATATTTTTGCATGTTGTGCTGTCATGGTTAGCGTGTGATTATAATGCACTCAGAGTGTGTTTTAAATGTGCTCATAATGTCCACCTTAAGTGAAGTTTCACTCATTCTTTTAGACAGTTTTAGGATTCAAATCAAGTTTGAGATGTTTTGTCCAGGTTCTTTGTCAGCTTCAGACAGCAGCACATTAGGATGAGCTGAGTGCAATTCTCCCCTCCCATCACATCCTTATAAGAACAGATAAATGCTCTTAACACCTTCCTTAAAGCACTTCTATCACTCATCGTATACAGTGCAATAACGCTAACTCCATTAGAAAAAGCTGTTATCTGATCAGGGGTCTTTTTAGTGAATGAGTCTTGTGAAGCCTTGGGCTTACAGTACCGCTGATAGCAGTCCTCAGTCTAATAAGACAAGGTGGCTGTTATTAGGGAATGTGTGTGATGTGATTAGCATTAAGAGGGCTGGGTTGGGAGAATCAGATTAACAGTTGCTGGGAAGCTGAGATGTCAGAGACTATCCACTAATGATGGCACGTTAAGTGCAGGAAGGCAGCGGTGACGCCACATCAAGCATAAACATCAGTAACAGATGAGAGGTGAGACCTCAGCTGGATCGTCTCAAGTAGCAGACTGTTTTCCAGCGCTCAGGCTTGCCAGTGCCAGCCCCAAATATTGAAGAAGTCAAGATAAACAGCACTATCTGTTTCTTGAAAATTATAGGTCTGTGTTGGTGGTTAGGGCTAGACAAAAATAAATAAATAACTACAAAGCAAGAGTGGAAATAAGAAAACACACTCATTACTGTAATTTTAGCTTTTGTGTACATGTACATGTACATGTTTTTACTTAAAGGCATAATTCACCATTTTTGAAAAGTCTGATATTATTTCACTGTCCCTCCACGCTGCTATGTAGGACAGTAGGGGTTTCCACATGTGAAAATAAACTTGGCCACACAAAGCCATGTGAAATTAGCATTTTCACACGTGATTGGCTTCTGAAGGAGAATTTCAACATGTGAAAACAACATGAAACCACATGAGGTTTTGTAACACGTCTTTTTCACATGTGAAATAATAACATGTGGATTGAGACTACATGTGGAAAAACAATCTGAAAATCACATGTGAAGAAATGTATTCACATGTGGTTGTAGATCACATGTGTTCCAAAACCACATGTGGTTTATTTTGCATGTGATTTTCTCATAAGGGCAGGGATATAACCATGAATTATTACTGCGTAAAACAAACCTTTTTTGTTGTTGTTTCAGTTGTTGTAGTTGTTTCTGCTAGATACAGCTGATTTTACTAAGTATCTTATTATTCTTACTGTGTATTTGCCCAGTAAGTGCCCAGTCTTTCCCTGGTAAATATTAGATTTGATTTGATTTGTAGTTGCGTGCGCAAAGAAAATTCCAGCACAACACATTAATTCTGTGTAAGTGTATTATTTTACCACTCTCTCCATCCCTGCTGAAAAGTTGAGCAAGTTGGGGAGGACGTGGAGGAACACAAATAAAAAGCCTGCCCCAGCCTGCCTGTGGTGCACCACATGGTGGAAACCAGGCTAATAGTTCACACATCCATGTTATGTTAGTTACCACGGCAACTGCCTCCGAGGCCAGGAGCTCCTCCGGCGACATGACGGCGTAATACGCTACGTTGGACAGCACATAGCAGGAAGTCACAATCACCATGGAGATACAGATAGCCAGCGGCACGGTCCTGAGGGCAGGGGTGATAACAGCAGAGAGGCAGGGCACTGTCATTAACTTCAGCTGCTCCCTCACCTCCACCTCCGCCTCTCTCCTGCTCTGCACCTTCCTCCTAGAAACTCAGAGGTCACTCACTCTAAAACCACCGCAGCAACAGGTTTTATACAACAGCAATCCAAAGGCGAGGATATTCACTTTGTGAGGACTACTTTGGGAACGTACCAACCAGGGTGGCAAATGAACTCTTTACTCCACTTTGGACGGCCAAATTTTAACAGCATCTCAGATTTCTCACCACTTTCTAACCACTGATTTATGTGACTCGTGGTCCTTAAATGCTTGTAAAATATGTGAAATATATCATTTCAATCATTTTAAATATAGCAGTGTTGTTTCTTAATTCCTTTTGCTCATATTCAGGTTTTTTTTTTTTTGCAAATATTTTGGTTATTTTTTGGCTAGTTTTCTCCTGATTTTTCATCATTTTTCCCTAATCTGTTGATCAACTTTTTCTCCCACATTCCTGACAGAAATCTAGTGAATTTGCCCAGGCTACAAAGGTTTAATTGCCTCCCAAGTTAGCTTTACTGTTTTTCTCCATCATCCTCTCCCCACCTTTCATTAAATGTTTCTAGTTTGTGTTCACATTGTTTGTAGCCTCCTTTCATCTAACCTGCCACATGTCTGCTGCATTAAAGACAAAAAAAAAAAAAAAAACTACCCACCACTGCAAATGTTTATCCACATGGATTGGATAACTGTAGTTCTTGAAATTGATCAGAAAATTACTCCATTATCAAAAATTGGGATTGAAATTTATGACAACAAATAATTAAGAATAGCTTAAAAATATCATTTGTTTCTATTCATGAAATTAACTTGAATAAGTATATTTCAGGCAAAATTAATTGTTGGACTTTTAGGCATTTATTTTGGTATTTCCAACTTAAACAATTACTAAAGGGATACTCTGAAATTTTATTAAGATAATATAACTTTTTGTTTTTGTCATTTTGAAGGCCACTGCAGTTTCCCCAGAAGGTATGTGCACTGTTAATCAAACATGACATCAGATGACTTGCCACAGGTAAACATGCATTCAGCTTCTGTATGATGGCAGGAGTGACAGACGCAGGGAGGCTTGGGTGCAGTAGAAACACTTTATAACTGATTAAACCACCAAGCATCAGCAGAGAAACACTAACTGTCTCTTTCATTACATTCACAGCAAAGACTGAGAGCACCAGTGTGCTTTTCTCTTTGGGTGACACCTACTTCCATCTGTGTATGAGAGATGTGTTGCTGGTTCCTGTTGGGAAAATTCCACTTTAAACACACTCTCATAAAATTAGTGAAATGAGCACAAGCTGTGATACTGAGTGTTGTGCTCCTCCACCATCAATAATGAGTGAATTATATTATAATAGCCACATGTTTGTCACATGAACAGGTTAGCTAATGGTTGGTTTTAAAGGACCATACCAGTTATTCTGTATGTTTTTGCATTTTATCTACAAAATGTATTTACTGCACATGCAGCAATGAAAATAGTACGACAAATTGCTACTCGAGTAGAAGTACTGTTAGCAGTAGAAGTACAAGTTCTGTTCCTCTGCTGGTATGTGACTGCAGTAGAAGTAGAAGTAGTGCAGTAAAAATCTACTGCAGTAAAAGTACAAAGTGTCTCATTTCAAATGTCCTGGCAGTAAAAGTGACTGAGCTCCTTTTTCCAAACAGTAACTGTGTTAGCTGTGATCTTTCCCATGCAGTTAG
>OMLB01018463.1:0-31437 GCA_900302555.1 Myripristis jacobus | reverse complement strand
AAAAAAAAAAAAATCACAGCCAATATTTTAACTTGCAAAGACTAATTATTGCTCATGCATTTCCCAAATGATTTTCAATGCATTCTAAATACAATTAATCTGTATTGATGATTTTTTTTTTATTGTAGCTTTTTCAACTAAGGCCAATCAGCCTGACAATCTGTATGTAAATGTATACTGAAAAAACCCTCTTTGAAAACAAAAAGAGAATTCCTCTAAAAAGCAAAACCAAAGCTCCCCCTCACACAAATGATGTCTGGTTCACAATCTCCCTGCATCTTAATGATCCTGTTGCCTCATTTTAGTGATAGCCTGATGTGATCTAGGGCTGGGGGTCACTCTACTGGGGCTTCTCTTCTGTAATGGCCTCATGCATTAGTATTCAAAGCTGAGGATACACAGGAATAAGCAGTCCTCAGATGCTGCCTCTTGGCTCTCTGTGTGTTTCAACCACAAGACCAGCTCTCCCTTCAATCCTCCCTGTGTGAGTGTGTGTGTGTGTGTGTGTGTGGGCTGCATTGCCTTGTCTTGCAAGCATCACAGGGCTCAAGCCTTGCCACCCAGAGGAGCCCCTCTGTCAGGGCGAGAGGGACTGCACCTCAGAATTAATCCCTCAGTTACTCGCCCCCCGCTGGGCAGCGTGGAGAAGCCCCTTCTCCCTGATCCATCCAAGCCTCTCACACCACCGCACTCATTAGACGGCTGATTATGATAGCGTGCCGGTGTAATGTTTAATCGAGTCTGACACCTGATTCGCCATGTTACAAATCCCGTCATGCAAATTGAGCCATTTGTGCTGTTTGATATGGAGAGATGGGCTATGAAATGAAAGATTAGCCCTGAAATGAGGCACTGGGGACATATGCCCTCTGCTCCTGCCGCTGTGATTACAAAGATGAGAGCAGGCGTCTTCTTCTGTGCTAGTGTAACGTGTTGGGCCAGGACACATTAAATTAACATAGTGTTTTTCTCCCTGCTGGAGCCCCAGGAATCAGAAGAGCAGCCTATCACTGAGAAAATGTCTCATCTCCCCCTGCAAACAAGGGCGGGATAATGGGAGCACGTTCTCCTCTGAAATCACACCAGTCTGTGACAATTGATGTAAATAATTCAACAGAATGTATTTACGCACAGCACACTGAACGCCCTTAGCCTTTCAGGTTTGGAGTCCACACAGAGCTTGTATGATAGACGCGATATGGCATCTTACGTGGCTCGAATTGAATCAGTATACACATGAAATATTTCTGTAGCAAAGCAAATTTAATCTCAATCTTTCAGTAGCAGGAAAAGAATCACTGACACGCTGTGAGGAAGTATTTCAATTTTGTGGTGAAGACAAAAATTGTTGATCTGACTGCTGTATTGAATTGAAATTGTAGGGGGTTGGTTGACAAAGAGATGGGGTAAATTAAATGGGGGAGCTCAGAACTTCCTATTTTTCACTGCCTGGTAATGACACCTGTTTTGAGAATGACCACTCCTCATCTGTAGTGTGTGGTGACAGTCCAAAGGAGTGCTCTTCAGTGTCTTATGTGCCCTCACTTACCCCCCACCCATACTGTAAACATTTCATTTCCTCATCCTGTCAGAAATGTCTTTGTTGCTGGTTGTTGCTCAGGCTTTAATCTGAAAGACAAAGTCAACCAGTTAGCTCCCCCATTCTCTATTTATCTTGTCCTCTCCTTCTTCCTCACCTCTTGTGACAACCTTGTCTTTAGAGCTCTTTTAGCTCATGTTCCAGTATTTCTTCTTCTTTATTGAGATGGCAAAGGTCCTTTAAAAACATTTCCTGTTAAGTGGCTTCCTATTTGTCTTTGTCAGTCGGAGGTTACACTGCTGATGTTTATCTCCCGGTCAACAATGGATTACATTACCACAAACATTGTCAGATGCTTTCAATTGCACAGGGACTTTTTATTTATATTCACTCTTGTGAGGACATTTGTGCTGTGCAAATTAAACACTGCTATGATTTCAGTGTCTCTGGGCAGACAGCCAGACCTAGGTTGTGAGTTATTGCAGCAGCAGGAGCCTTTTATGTGAGTCAATCCTCATCTCAGTGGAAATCTACCTGTTTTTACAAGTCATCTCCTCTGAGAAACACCTGTATGAGCAACAGGCTCATTGTTTTCCTCTTACCTACATCGTAAAGATTGAGAGACCAGAGAGACAACGCCGGGCAGGTTTGCTGAATCACTCATCCTTCCTGGCGCCACTTGGTTGACTGAAGAGTTCCTGTCAGAAACACTCCAACATGAGATATATTGGACAAGAGATACTGGATACTGTACATTGTTGCTGCCATTAGTTTGGACTTTTTTTGCCTCAGAGAAAACACACGCATGATGCACTGTTTTTCAAAAGCTGTCATAATGTGCAATGTAAATTGCTGATCATTACATTCCCATTGCTGAATTATTCAAATGCCCACCAAAGATAGCAAAAAATATTTACACAATGAAAAATATTTTGTTAAACAGGTATTGAAAGGATTTGTAGGATTAATAGGTATCGACACATCTGTGTGCAAAATCTCAAAGTAGAGGAAAATGTATAGATGTAATACTGTTTGTTTCTAGTTGAAAAACAGGTCTACTAAGAAAAGGAACATGTTATTGTGAAGGACAACAATTTCTCTCTGGCAGGCAGAGCAAACACAATGTGACTTATTTTCAGCTCAAGTTTCAGTCAAGTATAAAAGAGTGACTTGCTCTTTTCTGTTAAATATAAATGTTACTGTTTTCCCAAACTGCCCAGAATATTGTAAAGTTATTGATTAGTTGTCATGTTTGGCGGCTCTTATTGATGGTGCAAGAATGTGAAAGTAGCTAGCAACCTGGATGTAAAGATCAGGATTTATTGCCCAGAATCTCTTGAACAATTTTATCAAAAGCCCATTCCACTGTGACATTTTTTTTCTCCCATAAATCAGCGAGGGGAAATCTATCAGTGGACAGTAGTGAGAGATAGATGAGCAGAGGGATGAGAGGGTCAGCAGAGATTTTTCACTGGTCCTCCCCGTCACAGCAGCAGCCTCACTTTTTCACCTTTATGAATTGGTCTTTTACTGACTGGCCAGGCTTTTAATTTGTTTCACACACTTGAAAAAAAAAAAAAAAAACTCTGAACATTTAGACTTTGCACATAAGATAATGTATTGATTGTTAAAGCACTGGTGCATTGGGCTCTTGGCTCATATTCAGATAGCGCAAACTTTAGATAAATGATTCTTGGGAGATGGATCAACCTCTATATTATTAATATTCTGGATATATTCCGTTTTGGCAGCGCAGATATGAAGCATCAGGGGTCTTAATACTTGTAATTTGTAAAATCCCTTCAGTACAAATTCAAAGAGGTTATAGAAAGAAAACCTAAAAAAAAAGACTCAGGTTTGTTTCAGATTTAACATTTATCAGTAATGACAAGGTGGTGATATAAATGGCATTATCTTTGTCAGATCTACATCCGTGTCCTCAGGCACATGCAAGAAAGATAAATTTGTCAAAAGAAGTGACTATCCAGGGCGAGGCATCGCACAGAAAATAAAACAAAGGAAACATACTTGTAACAGCAGTAAGACCAGATATGCTTGTATGAAGATTTAACTGAAAATTAAACTTGTTTACAAGATGTGTTTTGCCATGTGACTTCTTAAAGATTGCAGATGCATATTACAGCAGCGTTCTACTGCAAGCCAGAACTTTGTTTCATTATTTAAAAAAAAGCTATACAGCTTCATTTTAAGGACAGAGTATAATGTGTTCTGTGCAGAAACGGTATTGTTCTGACCATGAAACTTGCGCATTTTTTTCCCCTTTCATTTGATGGATTTATTCCTTTGTCATTACTCTCGGTGCTGACTGTTGGTGTACCTATAGTCCATCCACCCAATCCGACTTGATTGAAGGCCTTCATTTGCTATGCGGCCATGTAAAGCAGAGGCCTTGAAATAGCACAATGACCTTGGTGTTCCTTTCTGATTCATTTTTCGCTGACACCCTTTCCTCAGATAGGATTTCTCAGTAGTTCGACATCTGTGATATACTCGCACTGCAACTCTTCCTGGAATTTTAAATTATAATTCAGTGAAACACTGTAAAGTTGTTGTGCAGTATCTCACTCACTAAATGGAGGGAAATGTATTTAATCTATTTATGCATTTGATTTAGTCTGCATAAAAGTGCAAATTTATACAGAGTGGATAAATTCACTTTTCTGGGAGAACAAATTACATATATAATAATACTAATATTATATGACCCTCTGCTGACATAAGTGATTATAATGATTAAAATTATGTTTGAACTTGGTCAAGTTAGAGCAAAGATTAAATCAATTGTTCTAGCGTTGTGTCCTTCAGTAAAGTTTCTGGTGCCAGATAATATGTAATAATATGTAAATACCCCAGTCATTTGAAAAGGTTAAATCTACAAAGCAGAACTGGTTTTCCAAAAAATAACCATTTGCTAAATTGCATTTACATAAATTTGCTGTTGCTGACAGCTTTACTGTCAGAATTTTAAAGCATAGCTTAAACATTTTGCAAGGTAAAAGTATAATGCTAAGGAAACAATATTTTGGGTTTCATGCAGATTTTCCTTTTCAAATGTGTGACCTCAAATTTTCTCATTGCCCTTATATGTAGCTCATTCATATGATGTAGAGGAAATTTTATAGTGTTTTGGAGAATTTTCTGTGTGTGCGTGCACATAACTTCACACTGCACATGCTGCTAGACACGTCTTCACCAGTCATGCAAAGTGGCTAAGTGGTGAAAAGGCTCCACAGCGTTGTCAGGTGACATTGTTGGCATACTTGCTTCCTGTGCCTTGAGGGACAGAAGCAGCGAACATAAGGGATGAGTGGGCCGCCTAGTGTCGTCTACCTGCCTGATTTACTGTCCTGCTGCGTTTGAAGTAGGACAGGCGGAATTCACTCCACTCTGGTCCTTTGTGATCAGCCCTCCCAGATTACAGCCCAGGTGAGGCCCCTTGCTCAGCCCATCAACTACAGGATATAGGAAGTACCTGTCTCTAATAGCCCCTGGTCATCGGCCTGGAATAGCTTTGTTATTGTCAAAATGCATGACATTGTGTTTATGTTTAAATGTATTGATTATGCATATTAATTTGCACACAAATCAAAGCCGTTTCACCAACTAAAAATGGAATGTGGTTTCAAAATGTATCATGGCACTTAAAAATATGAGTGCAGTATGTGAATCGCCTGGAGCTGTGGCACTGTGGTGTTTTAACCTGTTGTGGACCCAGACAGCGCAGCGTGAGCCTGGCGTCAGGCATGTTTCTTTGTCAGACCTGTTCAACACAGAAACACAAGCCAAAACTTGCAATGTGTTTGGTTGTAGCTCTTTCTGTCAACAAGGTTTAATGTCACTGCTGCTGGCACCAATTATTAAAAGAACTCTTTCCTTAGTTCAAAGTAAGAATGTCTTTTTTTTTTCCATCATAATGCCTTCTGAGGGTGACACTGTGAATGGAAAATGGAAAACCCTACATACTGCTGTGCGAAAACCTATAGTTTAAAATCTTTTTTTAGCAAATAATCTATGAAACGCTGCACTATATGTGCTTATAGAACATGCCAGCAAATTTATAAATATTTATATATTTTTCAATTCACCAAGCCTCCCACTTAATCAGTCCACCCGTATACATGAGCTGCAGGACTTGGCATTGGTGTGGATGATTAGAGTCAATCAACAGGGGTTGAGACCGGCATTTCCTTCAAAACAACCACACAGAGGTGAGGTATTCCTCCTCTCAGGACATCAGATAATGGCAGAGCGAAATTTTCATAGAGCAAATGAAAGCCTGATTGCACAGAGCATTTTCATTTGGAGCAAGATTGCTGATTTGGTGCTGTTAGAGGAGGACACGGAGCGAAACAGGCAGAACATAATCAGCACCTCTAAAAGTTAAACGGAATACAGGCGTCAAACAATTTGATTGTGGGGAGATGTAACGGATCTGATCTAAGAACAAAAACAGACTTAATCTGACATTTTGTTGTACGGTAAAATCAGCAGATTGTTGAATCAATAGCATCTACTCTGATCATTATATAATTTTACCTTGAATTACCTGCAATACTTTTGAAAGGATATAGATTCTGTCAAAGGTAATAAATATGGACTGGGAATTATATAAGTCAAGTCAAACAAAAGCTAAATTAAAAACAAAACATGGTCAAGTCTGCACTTAGAATTGCTAATGAAAATGTTTCTTTTAGTGTTAAGTAAATTATCCAGTGTTTTTGTTGTTGTTGTTGTTGTTGTTGAATAAAAAAAACAAACAAAAGAGCTCAGTGAAGGATACACACTTGTGTGAAACAAGCACCCACTCTCAAGTTATCTTGAACATAGTATATTGCTAGAATAACAGACAAAAAAGGCAGTTTTTTTAAATAAAAAAAACAAACAGGTTCTTTCAGGGTTACTTTAGCTCCTTTGCCTTTTTTGAGCACAAAAGTGAAGGTGCACATTACTGAGTGGTGGGATGCACTTTATTATTATTTTTTCCTTGCGTGCCCCATATTTGTTTAATGTATTAATATTTTCAGTGACAAAATTACTATTATGAGTAAAATTAAACCACAAAAGGTTAACCGCTGCAATTTTAATGAGAGAACAAATTATCCTGAGATATTAACAATGAAAACAAGTTCTCACACTGCGATGCCAGTAGTGAGACAAACAGGTTTCTGTCTATAAAAAAAAAAGAACTCACTATGGAGGCATGTAAACAATTCACCCTCATTTGTATCTAATTATTGATGATAAAAAATGGGGAAAAACATTACATTGTAAATTCTAAGTGTTCAATGTAAATCTATAATTTCCATGGTCACTAGTCGATGCTAGTTGTATTTTTATTTTAATTTGCTTATTTAATCTTATTTTATCAGTGAAGATTCATCACAAGGAGAGCAAAAATCAAAATCATTTTCTCTTTTTTGCTGTGACAAGGTCAGAGGTCAGGTGCACAGTATCAGACGCTACACTGTGAGATTTCAGATGGAAAGAACAAAGATTTGTCAGAGGAGGACTTTGAAAGCCCGGGCACATATTTCCTCCTTTTTCTACCTCTTTCATTTGGCAATAAAGAGGAAGACTGCTGTGAAATAAACATCACTACAATGCCTTCCATTAACATGTGTCAGATAAGAGACTTTCAAGTGTTTTCAGTGAACTAAATAATCACAATTGATTTTTTAGCATTTCAATGGCCACCTTAACTCTTAAAGCTGTCATTGTTTTTATTTAAGGCTCAGGCCTCATACTCGTGGTATCACTTAAATTTTCCATTGAAGAGGAAATCAGAAGGCCAACATTTAAATGAGGGATAAGAGGCCTTTGTATGTCAAGAGTTAAAAGGACCCGTTTTGTTTTGCACCCCTGTATTGCCATTTCAATGAATTACTTCAAGGACAAATAAGGTAATAGTGACAGCACCCACATTGTGCAACTAATGAATAATGTTTTTCCATAAAGGGCTTAGCCTCACTCAATTCATTTCTGCATAATTGATATCAGTCCCACGCTGACTGACACTTCAAAATGAAATGTCTACTAAAAAAGTTGATGGAATGGAGGTGGAGTGGTTCATTTTATTCAGGGAAAAACAACAAGATAAAGGCAGGCACCTGCACTTGTGCATTATCAGTTGTATAAAAGAGATGATGGCCTTTTTATGAAATGGATGACATTTTAAAAGGGACATGTTATCTTGCTTTTTAGTGCACTTCACCTTATCTGGCTGCCTGTTTTTTGGTCAAAACACAGGTTCTCACAAATTGTATTGCTCAAAGTTGAACTTCATGAGGTCATCACAGGTTAAACTTGTTTTGATTACACAGACTCACACTAATCCCATGGTTACGCACATCTGTCCCAGTATGATTTGACTTTGGCATTTGACTACTTGTCACAGTAAAGTACCACTGACTATTTTACAAAAGAGCAGCAGACAAACATCCAAAACTAATTCAATTATTTCATGCCTTACATTATATGTTTTATTAAATGCCATACAAGAGACATTAAACTGTAGGAGAATATCTTTTAAAATTATTCCTCAACACAAATGGACCAATGAGTGACTCTTTCAGTGCCATCACATTATATTAAATTTTAATGCTATCTGCAATTCAGTGATGTCAGCTTGGTCAACCTCTGTCTCAACCATCAGGACTGTGTATGAGCTTACACGGGATTGACAAATCTTAGCATGGGGTTCCTGGAGCAGTAGTGAATCCCAAATTGAATTACATGCACATTTCTCAGCCACAAAGGGGAGCCATCACTAATTAAAACCATGTGATTGATGACCCTGACGCTTCATGCCAAAGGAGGATAAATCACTCTCACAGTCACTTTGCTGCATTGGTTTCTGTCTGCCACACCATAGGCTACTGTAAGTTCAACACTTAGTCAGCTGGGAGAGGAATGCGCAATTGCAAGATGAGAGTCTCATTGCGAAAAACCTGTCGATTGTTTGAAATGCTTTGTTTTGATAAGAAGCTCGGCGTGGGTTATGTCCTTGAGAGTGCTGCTTCTTCGTCTGTTATGTGAGATAATCTCAAGAAAAAAATAGTCATTTTTGAAGGCCTGCATTAGAGTATGAACGAGTCTAATGTGTTTAACTTTCACCTGCCATAAACAGACATGCTCTTCATTATGTTAAGCCAAGTGAAACTATGACCCTGTAAAAGGCAAGCTGTCAACCCATCCATCCAGGGACAGCACTTTGTGAGTAATCGCTGCCTAATGGCTTTTGAACTGAATCAGTGCATGGTACACACAAGCCTGTATGCACTCACACTCATATATGCCCATGCATTTGCACACACACACACACACACACACACGTCTGAAGCTTCTCATCCTTTCAACCTCTAGCCTTATGTCCTGATTAGAGCTATGTTTTCTTCCGTGTCCTATGCATAGACTAACTAAAGCAGGTTTGGCACTGCTTTAATTGGGAAAACTGAGACCACAGACAACAAAACCCTGTGAATGATTCCCCATAACAACCTACAGCACTAATTAGAAGAATGGAGAGGCATGTTGGATTTTTTCCCCCACACAGATTTAGACTCACCTTTTTAACAACATATTACATTATCTTAATAGAAAGTTAAATTTAGCATGGTGGCAGATTCAGTATCACAAATACATTTCAGGGCAAACATAATATCAATTTTGGCTCAGTTTATCAGAAAAACAGGTTTTCAGGTACCGGAACTGAGAGGGGGGAAAAAAAATCACATTCACATTACATATGAATCTTCCCCAGGATGATAAAGTACATGTTGCTGCCTTACCAGGGAACTCCATAGTGGCTCTCCCTCTAGGTGGACCATTACAGTGGTCTAAAACTCCTGTCTTTGGCCAAGAACAATTTTGCACTCTTACAATGCATGCAAGTCAGATCCTGTCAGTGGGTTAGTTTTGTTCAAGGGACCAATTAGTGGGTCCTACCTTAGCCTGCAGCTAAAAGGCCTAATGGTGGGGGCATCCACCTGAGAGGTGCAGAGCTCTCCCCACTGGGCTTTAATTTGAGAGAAGGGTGGGTGGCGGCTTCTGAGGCTTTTACCATTACACAGGACTTCATTGTGGCTGCTGACCGTTTGATCTTAAAATAATTTACTTAATGATCTCACCACGGGAGCAATTGGTGCTGCTCGATTAGTCTGCAAGGTCTAATGGACATGGGAAAGAAAGAGGAGGAGGAGGGGAAAGGAGAGGGAGAAGGGGGATGGCACAGTATAAGGACTAAATGAATCTGCTATGTAACCTTGGGGAGGCACATTTTTTAGCATAAATTCAGAGGTGACATCGTGACATGAGGAAGAGTTTGAGTTGTAACAGCGGTTAAACAAAAATACATAAGCGGAAACATTTACACATTACAACTGCTCATTTATTCATATTTGACCATATAAGAAGGGGGATGAAGCTTTTATGACCTGCAACGTCATCATTTGATTATACACCATGTTTACCTGCAGCTGTTCTAAATATAATGTGAAAGGTTCTTTACACTGATTTGTCGGGCTATATCAGAGGACTATATAATTTGTCATCACATTTAATGTTGAACTACATTTGTTCCTCTTCTGTTCCTCAGTGCTATCTGGAAAAAAGAATAATTTGCTTGTAACCTGTATATCATTTTTACTGTACTTAAATTATTTATATTCATAGTCAGGATTTAAATATTTATCTTGGCATTTATCTTATCTGGAGTGACTTATCATCACTCTCATATACTGTGTGTGTGTGTGTGTGTGAGCAGCATTTATGTTAAATAGAGAAATCTATCTTTGCAATAATACTGATATCTGCTTAATTTTGGTCCTCAATAAAGGAAGCCCACATTAATTAATATTTAAATGATGCAATTTCAGATTTTCTGTATTAACCATATGCAGTGAGTCCCACCAATAAGAGAGATATAATTTATCATATAACTGCAGAGCTAACAGAGAAGACAGGTGACATACTGTTAAGACAAACATGAATGAAAGGTGACCCAAATCCCAAGGAGCTTCAGGGATTTACAGCAAAGTGTAGAGTTGAAAAGGTCATGCTTCTTGCAGCACAGATTCAGCTGCACGGCTGAAAGGCCTGCTTGACCCCCATGCTGATATAACAAGGCAAAGCAAGGGGGATGGGGTCTACAGGAACCATTAGAAAACAAGATTGTTGGAGCAAGGTACGTTGGTGCAGCTTACAACAATCCTTCTGGCAAGATATGAAAGGGGAACACAGGGCTTGTGATTAGCATAGATCACTGTTATTAAATCATGGAGGAAGGTTGTTAGAGCACATGAAGTTGTCTGTGACATGTCCTGACAAAATCTGGCTCATTGGCAGGAAGAACCCAAAGAAAAATCTCTGAATGGAAAGTTTTAGATGGGCAGATGCAGTGTAATTTGTTGTCATCATATTTAAAGGTGAACTACATCTGTTCCTCATCTGTTCTTCGGTGTTGTCTAGAAAAAAAACATCTGATTACAGTAATAGGCAAATTATATCTGTCGTAGTATATAGGTTGGAAGTGGTTTTCAGTTTACTGTCATAAATAAATGTTTCAAAGAAATACATGAATGAAATGTGGGAAATGATCCACAACAGAATCATTTTTCCATGTTTTTTTTCCTTTCATTTTTTTTTCCAGATCTTAAAACATGTGAACTGCAAACTAATACTGGATCCCTGATGCCAGTCCTCTTTGCATAAGAAAAGGATGAGCTCTCAAAGCGTCATTGAAAATATCAAGTAGATGCCAAATAACGTGGTGTCTGCAGAAAGGACAAACACTTGAGTTCTGAATGAATGCCATTTCTCTTCGACTCCTCATTTTATGTTGAGACTTTTATTGTGACATAAGCAAAGGTCAACCTTTTACTTTACAGTGTCCATTAACTATTCCGTTAAAATCCAGTAATTTGCAGCTGCGCTAAAATGCATCCAGATACTCTTCACATTGGTTTAATTTGTAATGGCTGCAGTTATATTTTATTTTCTTAATGTATTTTATATTGTTAATGCTTAAAGCAAATTTACCCGAATAAAGCATTTTATGAAGTTGGATAAACTTTGGGAAATTTAAATCCTGTTTTCCTCTCACCTGTTTTACACAGAATAAAAGCACTGAAGGAAGCCTGATGTTCTGTATGTACAGTTTTTTGCTGATAGTGCAGCAATCTAGTGTGATACTGTACTTCTCTGTTGGGGAAAAAAACTCCCTCATACATGGGTGTTTGTATAATAGCTATCAGACTGTAAGGTCTCTGATGCATTTTAAACATTTATTGACCCATCCCCCCACCAAATGGCAGTAATCCTTGCGCTGGGCTATGCCAGAGACCATGAGGTGTGCATAGTAAAAGTTTTTACGGGAGCTCCACAACACCTGCGATCCTTTCACCATTGAGCCTTGCACCACGAGAACATAAATCACTGCTTGTGAGTGGAATATCTCATGTAGGGCCAGCATTCCACAGCTCGTGCTGGGATTAGGAAATCAAAAGGGCACACGCTCTGCAAATGCTACACAAGGCCCCAAGGAAGCCAGAGTGTTGAGAAGCAGCCAAGGAGGCTCACTCAGCTCTGTCATTTATAATGGTGCCGGACTGACAGAAGCCCCTGGGACATTACCGCTACAAACCCCAAACCACTGCCTGTATGTGCCATCCAAACAAGTACAAATTATGGTCTAAACGAAGCGGAAGAGTTTCTGCAAATTGCAGGAAGCGTCCGTCCCTGTCTTCATTATCTTGTTAGTTTTTGAAATTATTATTTTTAAAAACGTGGCTAAGATAAGGAAGCTAACAAGTTTCTCCCCCATAGTGACAAGCAGAATCTTTTACAGAATTCTTTTACACACCATGATATGTGTAAAATAATGCTGGATGACCCACCAAAAATGCAAAAGGCTACAATCTCATCTATGCAGGGGAATGTGAAAAAAGCATTGCAAAAAGAAAATTAATTCTGGCCACCCATTATGCATCCATTTTATATACTGTGAGATATGCTAATGCATGATACACTCAATGCTCTCCATGGATATTTTCCCCATGTTAGTCAAAATAATAATTTGCATTTATGGAGTCAATGATTACATAAGTACACTATATGAGAAATAAAGGGTGCAGCTCAGGTTAAGGCTGACTGACAGAAGCATTGTCTTATAAGGCTTCACTTCATTTTCAGGAGCCCACAGTGACCCTCAGGCATTATGACCATGGGGGCAGTGCCAGTCTCTCAGGATGCTGATTAAGTGGGATAAACCAACCCATCAGACACAAGTGGCCTGGCTGTCCTCAGGGGAGTCCTCACAGTTACCTATGGCCCGTCCCAGCTTCCTTCACAACAAATTCACCCTATCCTGCTCTCTCTCTCTCTCTCTCTCTCTCTCTCTCTCTCTCTCTCTCTCATGCAAGCACACACACAGCTGAATTTTCTTATAAGCCATTTAGTTTGATACACTTCAGTATACAGAAATGCTGTTTTTCTAACTGGAAGAAAATATTGTTAAAACTAAGCACATCTCTGTTGTCTGTGTATTCTCACATCACAGGCCTGATTGTTGTATTTATCTTATTGATATCATCTTAAATTATTTAATCTATATAGGCCATTTAATCCAGTGGGTTTGTGCCCAATCAAAACAATAGGCATCGTACAACTATTGTAAGGTAATGGGATGTCCTTAAAGCTGTTGTGTCCCAACAGCGGAACACTTAAAACAAGCCTTTCAAGATAAGCGGCTGGCTGTTGTCCTGGGCTTCCCCGGTCCCCCAGGACAGCATATCCATCAACAGATGCCCTAGGGTGTGCTAACAAATTTGCTCATTGTGGGGCTTACATAACACGCAAGGGGCTCAGGAGTATCGGGCAGGATTTTGTGTGATCTACCACAGATAACACTGTCAGCTTGAGCACTATACCATTTTTCCTTTTTTTGTTGTTGTTGTTGTTGTTGTTGAAACAATTCATTACAGGGGCATCAATTAATTAAACCCCAATTATAGCAAAGTCCCACATTATTTGTCACAAAAAACTTCAACATTAGTTTACAGTGATTACATTTTGACTAATGACTGATAAGGTATTATTATTATTTAGTCAGCATGACAAATCACATTGCACCAAACTCTCTGGCACAGACGCAGGAAGCTCGATGTTCCTATAATATCTTCGTTTTTTTTTTAAACACATGGCTTCGGGTTTTGAATCTCCATAAAAAGTAAGAAATAAATTGCGACTCGTCGTGACGGAGGTGTGGACCATATCTATCTATCTATCTATCTATCTATCTATGTGGTGACATTAAGACATAACCTACGACTCAAGCTATATAAAATACACACATTTAAGTTTACCAAGTGCCTCAAACTCTCGTTTCCCCCTTTGGCAAGGCGATGGCTGGCTGGATGGATGGCTTCCCAGGTCCGCGACGTGTGAAGGTCTGCCAAAAGAGAAAAGCCAGCGCCCTCCACAGGACGCCAATCAGAGTCACGGTGGCCACACTCAAAGGCGCAGTCGGCAGTCACCAACTTCAGAAGCCCTTACCAGCCATCATCCCAGAAAAAAAAATCCAACGTGTGTGTGTTTTTAAAATGTATTTTACATTTGCATCTATTTATTTTGCACAAACAAGAATTATTTGACCAACAAAAATGAACACAGGATTGGTCTTATCAGAAGATAACCAGCGTCAACGGTGTGTTTACTTGTGATATTTCTCTCGGCCATCTGTAGGAACTTCTGTCACACACGTCTGATGTTTTGAACATGCTCTCAATTGCCTGACCTACATTACTGAAAGTGGCACTGGCACCCTCTCTGTGCCCCAGTGAGTCCTGTAGAGGGCGTCCTTGTGGTGTGGACTCATCCTTCAGGGTCAGATTTATTGTAATACACAGAGCAGATGAGGTTAAAATATGTTTTGAATTCATTTGATGCAAGTCAGAATGAATCTGGTCCACTGTTTTTTTTTCTTATTTGGCTGAAAAACTACTTGGAGTTCAAAATTACATGCAGAGGTTAGAGAGAATATTAACACATGTTGTTGGATATTCAAATGATAGTTCTAAAGGTTGGATTTACTTGATTATACAGATTTTCATAGAGTGAAATTGTTTCGTGTCGGTTTTCTGTATGTATTTCAGACAGTGGGTCCACATTGCAGCCTAATGTATGGTCAATAAGTGTGAACCAACAAAACAACAGGCATTATATTGTTATGTCAGTGGAAATTTTAAAATCCAGTTATATAGATCTGAACTAAGTTAGGCCTGTCAAAACTAAATTCATTAATATTTATCTTACCAGATGCATAATGTCGGTCAAAATGGACCATGAGGCATGAAAACATTTTTCTACACCTTATCTGGACCAAAGCTGAACCTCTGTATGCCTGAGCAGGACCTATATACACTAACTATTAGCAGAGATATGTGTTGTTTTGGTGGTCATATTAAAAAATCACCCAAATTATCCAATACAATTTGCGTGTATTTGAGAGCATATCTTTGCAAAAACTTTTAAATGTCATGCAGTGCAAAATGTTATGTTTTTTGAAGTAAACAAAAAATACTTGATATGGTGTCAAATATGAAATGCAGTAACATAAACTAAATTTAAACTGTGCAGTCTTAATTTCATCATTGTCATGATGTCAGATGTCACCATGAAGAGGCTACCTAACTTGTCCTGAAGTCACTGTTCTGTCACCATATTAACTCCCAAATGGACTCTCAAAATAAATATCCATAAGTAGAGACTGAGCATTTTTTTCAACACTTCACTTACAGAGTGCCAATTAAAATGCTTGTCATGTGTCGTAGTAATTGTGCAGAGGATGAGGGGGTGAAATTTCACCCCCAAAATGATTGATAATGATTGAGTGTGAATATGTGTAAAGTGGTGGACAGAGATGTTAGGAGGGCTGGTTCCTGCAGTGGACAAGCCTCGGCAAGAAAATGGATGAGGTGGCAAGTATAGTGATGATGTCTTTTCCTAAAGATAGTTTTTGGTTGCTTGAGTGGGCAGGATCAGCCTTTCTTACACATTTCCTGCACTGATGTTTCAGGTCCTGGCTCAGAGGTAGCTGGCAGACTGTGACCCATTTAACATGGATGGTGCAAAACTACCTAGGAAGAAATGTGATGAAGGATGAAAGACTACTTGTGATGATGCTTCACTACAGTTGCAGAGGAATGGGTTTGAGATGTAGATGTAGTCTTCCCCTCTTTCTGTTTTGTGATGATAATAGGGATGTTTTCTTCCCATTTGAGGCTAAAAGAGAATCGCTACAATTGGAATTTACATCTGTGCTGATTTCCAGTTGCCATTGCTGGCCTGTTGCTATGGTGCAACAGACAGGCAGTGTATAACTTGTGGTCTTGTGATTGCTAATAATGAGGTCCAATACTGCAAACCTGAAGAATTTGTCTCTTGTATCAGGAGCAGCTTTGGCAGAGTTTTTACAAAGTGAAGTTCAGTGAAGTGGCACCCCAAGATGACTGAAATACATCATTGGCATCATTTTGCCTGTCTTAAGACTGACAGGTTTGACCATATCTTAGTCTTACATACTGTACAGAAATACTTAAAATGTACCAGTATTTATATCTTTACATTTATATTTATATCTACTTAAAAAGCACTTTTTTGTTTATTTAAAACTCTCTTAACACTGGGTTGTTTTGTCAAGATGAGGTACAGGGTTCAACCCTTGTAAAATGCCGTTGCTTGGGACAACACCACTAACACTGCAAACACAACATAAAAACTGAAGGGAAGGTGAGCCTGCAAACAAAGAGACCCTCTACACACACACACACACACACCCACACCCACATACACATCCACTTTTTACAAGTTCCTGACTTGTGCTGGCACAAAGAGGCAGCACATGTAGACTAGGAATGTTTTGGATTACATGTCCTCACACTATGTGTCATATTATCTAGGCTACTGTCCAATGAAAGACAGCTTTAAAAGTCCAGCCATTATAAGCTATGCCACACTTGTCATATGGAACAAGCCAATGTACAGCAAACAAGATGCAGCTTAATAAAAAGAGTAGTATCAGAGACCCAATATTTGGAAAGGTAAGCTGACAGAAAATCAAAATGCAGGAAAAAATGAATATGAGATGTAAACTCTGAAAGCAGATAACATGATTTGAGTTTATGTACTCAAACTAAATGAACTGATATGTATCTACAGCGGATGCTTAATGTCTCTCAAGCCCAAATATGTAGTCTTACATACTATATATATTTGCTGTTGTTTTTTTTTCTCTCTCTCTCTCTGAGGAGACAAACAGGGATCCTGGTACAGTGGTGACAGATCTTTTGTCATGCTGTAAAATGGTACAAATTGTTAGGAGGTAGCAGGATAGATGTACTGACATACAATTCAATTCCTTGTGACTGTCATTTAAGATAATGTTCCAAATTTTTTTTGTTGCGTCACAGTTGCAGCTGACCTTGTGTGTGAAGGCATAACGTACAGACGTACAGTGATTGAACAAGGTGGCTGTCGCTAAGCAACGGAACGCCGAACCGCCTCCAACTTTCTCCCACACGCACCAGTTTTCTGAACACGCACTTCAAAAGAAAAAGAAAACTACATGGCACCGAGTTAGTCCAGGTATATGACCTAGTTTACAGAGCCGTGTCATACAATAACGCTTCATGTAGCGTTTGACGGCGGTGAAAAGATGCCAGCGTCGTAGAGCAACAACGGCAACAATGTCCGACGACGAAAGCGAGCCTTCCTTTCTGGAGGACGGCAGAGTAAAGTTTGTCGAGGGAAAAGTTTGTCACTTTCAGAGACTGCAGCGCCAGACATGGGAGAAGAGTGCAGTCAAGCAAGAGACTCAGACACTTCTGAAAGACTTCTTTGAAAAGCAAAGTATCATATTTTTCTCCCCAACAGCCAGCGGTTCTCTAATTGCTTCTAACGAGGTATACGCATATTTTACGACACATTTATTTAGAGTGTAATTGTCTAAATTTTAGAGAATTATCGTAAATGAATGTGTAGAAACGTGACAGGCTGGCTTCTTGCGAAATACCTGTTGTTACACATTTGGCCTGACTGATGTTTTTTCCCCCCCTAACGTTAGTTTTTGGTTGAACCTGCCATGTCTGAATGTTTTGTAGTCAAAACTTGTAATTGTACCTTAAATGCAGGGCTCACCTGAGACTCAAAACAAGGAAGTGTATATTCTAAAGAAGAGACTTGTACCTCTCAACTCCGAAAACTGCAGGGAACTTCTGCTTTTTGGCCTCGTGTCTCCATCACCACTGCCACAGGTGTCACACACAGTTGAACAGGTGATCATTATACCCTCCAGAATGCCTTCTAGCTAGTATCACTCTAGTGAGCTAATCAGACCTGCAAAGAGAGCAATTTACTGTAACTGGAGTCAGTTAGCCTATTTTAGTTATGCAGATGACCTTCTGAGTTTTCTTGCTTGCCTTTAGGAAAACCGGGTAAATTCATTGTGTATCTCTCATCAAGGTATGCTTTCCACTGCTGTCAAACAAGAAAAACCATCAGATGTGGCCGATTGTGATGTCTGAGGACATTATTCGACATGTTGAAAACATGAGGAGCAAGACATCAGTTGTCCGCGGCCAGATTTTAGGGAAAACAGTCCTTCCTATTCCACCAGCAACAGCTTGGATGGAGAATTCTTGTGGTACCATCAAAATGTAAGGAAACACCCCCATATATATTTATTTATCTATGTATCTACAGTATCTTATAACTGGCATGTTAAATTTGCTAGACTGATAATGTAAGTGGACTTCATGTATGGCCTCTATATTTTTGCTCTTAGGTATGATAGCTATGACAGGACAGTGGCCCACGCCATCGAGTCCCAGGTCATCAGCTGGACCAACCTGATCCAAAAGGTTTTAAAGGAGGATTCAGGACAGCTGCTCATGAAGGGCTTTAATCCGGGGCCCGCTGCAGAGTTCAACTTCTGGGCCTCCAGGAAGAGCAACATACAGAGCATTTATCAGCAGGCATGCTTCACCTTACTCTTGATCTTCCAAAAATACACCATGGTTTTTTATCGCCTCATATTCCTCTTAATGTTTCAACATTTGATGCTTTAATTCATAGCTTCAGAGTCCCGTTGTCCAGAAGATGGTGAACGTTTTGGAGATAATGGACAGCAGTTACCATCCAACAATCAAAACTCTGATTGGAAATGTATTGGATGGTAAGTAGTGTTAGTATCTATTCCAAAGCTAAATAGGCCTAATATGTTTATTTGGTGATTGGATGAACTATACAGTATTTTGTCATTATCAATAGTCATTTTTTAGTTTGTTGTTTATATTTGTCATGGGATTTGTTTGTGAAAGAGGCCAAGGACATTGACCTCTGTCTATTCATTTGGTGTTTGGATGAATGATACACAGGGTGTCTGCATGTCCTTAAAGAATATAAAAAAGTCTTAAATATTTTCCACATTAGGACTTAAAACTCATTGAATAATCTTAAATTAGAAGTTATGAGGTCTGAATTTCCACATTGATATTTTATCAAATTTAATTTATTCATTTTTTATTTTCTCTTCGTCAAAATTAGTCAAGCTCCCCTACATGACTATCAGCATTTCTGATGTTACAAAACTCTAAGCCTACCTCTAAACCTTAAGAAAATGCTGTCTTAAAAACAAAAAGTCCTGGTTACATTTTATTCCAGCAGCAGCTGCTAACTAAGCTAAAAGAGTTTGTTAGAAACATATAGTCTGTAACCAACCGTATTCCTGCCTAAAACTGACCTCAGCACGAGACCAAATATATAGTACCACAGTAACAATACACAATAACAATGCTTATTTCAATAACAAAGGCTATTTTCCAGAAATGAGTCCTAATTTTGATTAAAAATTGTCTTGAAAACGTCTTAAAAAGCATGAAATTTAAATAGATAACTACCTAGACACCCTGTATACAGTGTAATGTGGTTATCAATATTTATTAGTCTGTCATTTATTAATTTGTTAATTTGTTGTTTATATTTGTCATGGGATTTGTTTGTGCACTTAAAAGCTCTACAAGAGGCCAAGGACATCGACCTCTATCTACAGCCACTGCGTGCACAACTGTCTCACCTGGAAAAGGAAGGATTTCCCTGCGCTGAGCCATTCATCCCTGCACTCTTCCACATGCTCTCCCTTATCTGGACCCACTGCTCATCTTATCAAAAGCCAGCACGCATTGTGGTGCTCCTCCAGGAACTTTGCAATCTGCTCATTGAACAGGTTAGCAGACTCGTCTGATACACAGGAATGGAATACACCAAGAGACATTTAGTTTATGGTAAACATTTGTTGGAGGCTGAGGCATGTAGAAATGATTGAAATAACATGAATTATATTCTTTGGTGCAATATTTAATTGTTGTGTGGCTTTGTGTTTGTGTTACTATGACCTTAGTAGTCTTGTGTTGTTCTTTAGAAAGAATTCACAATTGTGCAATCTTTCATCCTTCAGGCTTCAGATTACCTCATGGCAGATCTGCTACTCAGAGAGGATGCAGAGGAAGGTCTACAAAGGATAAAGAGGGTGGTCAGAGTCTTCAAATGTTTCAGGGAGAGTTACCACACCCAGAGGGAGAAGTTGGCCACCAAAGTGAAACATGCACCCTGGGATTTCCCATCTGCTATGGTTTTCACACGTTTCAACCAGTTCTTTAATCGTATGCTACAGCTGGAGGTGAGGTCATATTTCCACTTGTCTTGTAATCTTGTCTTGTAATCTTCATAAAATGTGTGTGATTCAGCTATTTTTTTTAAATTTTCTTTTGTAATGTGCTGTCTTTTTCAGGACTTATTTGAAATTATGCTTGACTTTGAGCGGCTGGAGAAACTGGAATTTGGTGGACTCAAAGGCAAAATCTACAGTGAGCAGGTTGCTGAGATGTACAGGGAGTTCAGTGATCACTGCCGGGTGTTAAAGCACAGTGAAAGCAACCTACTTGACTGCAACTCACAGGTGCTATTTGTCTAAAAATTACATTTTGCTTGACATTTTCAGACAATTCCAAATGTATTCCATGTCAGTACCAAAATAATTTTTTGTTTGACAGCAGAAATGTATATAAATAGCATATATAGCTATTGGTATCTTCCTCTAACACTGATAAGGTAAAGATAGCATAAGATTTAGACCGTATACTGCTATGGAAATTTTGTTGGCCACTCTTGTAGAATAATGTGTGTTGCAGCCATATATCAGTTTGGTCTACCTACCTAGATAAGAGAGCCTCGTAAGTATGAACCATAATTGCTTAAAGGTGAATAATCAGCACAAGTCCATCTGGCTTTAAAAGCCTGCTCTCCAACTAGTGTTTTTTTTTTTTTTCAATATGTGCTTTAAACACGATTTTAAAATGAAATTGATGTCTTACTTAGGAAGAACTGTGAGGGAGTGTTATAGTTTATGTAGATTAAAAAACATTCTTAATCTATGGCTTCACACACTGCATCAGTCACCACTGAATACTGATGAATTGCTCAATTTGCCTAAAGGACTTTGAAAAAGAGTATAAGGATTTCAAAGTGAAGATTGCAGACATTGAATGCCGCCTCTCCACCGTTCTTTGCTTGGCCTTTAAGGATTGCTCTGGATTGGAATCAGCATTCAAAGTAAGCAATGCTGGATAGTGGGGATGATTTTGCCAATGACTGTTTTGATAAAGTGAATGAAGAATAGCAGAGCTTCTAAGTGAGACACCAACATCAATTGAACAAGCATTTGTATTTTGTCCTTTAGCTCTTGGCTATTTTTGAACCCTTCCTGGAGAGAAGACAAATCAGGCAGATATTCAATCCCAGCCTCCTTGTCCTGCAGCAACATTTTCAAGAAGAGCTGGAGAAATGCAAATCCCTGTATAAATCTCAGCTCATTCAGGTACTATATGAAAAACAACGTATGGTATACTCAAAAACTATGTAATATGGACAAACCAGGCATTGTTTAGTGTTCACCAAAGCCTTGTTTTTCTGTCTTATTTTGTTAACAGATGGAGACTGGCCTGACTAAGAACATGGCTCACACATCTGGAGCTCTGAAGTGGGCAAAAATGCTCAGGGAGCGCATTCAAACCCCATGGGAAAAATTCAGGTTTCTCTTTGGCGTGTCAGTGCAAATGCTTAAGTATTTCAAACACTAAATAAATGAATAAGGGGATGAATAAGTAAATTGATAGAAAGATAGAAGCAATGACTATTGTTTTAGGCTTATGAGATAAGTGTTTCTAAATGATTGCATATTTCCAGGCCTATGGAGGCTGCAGAGATGGTCCAAGAGTACAACATGTGCATGAACATGTTGACTCTACTGAATCACTATGAGGAGGACATTTACTCTGAGTGGCGTAACGGGCTGGAGCAGGTCTGCTGGTTCAACCTGAACCAGCCACTCATCTCAAGAAATATTTCATCTGGTCTGATTTCAGTCAACTTCAATTCAAAGGTGATTTACATGCTTACTAGGATGCATTTGGACAGTGCAAACTACTGTCAGTGCTGAGCAGTTTTGCAGCTTACATCCAGGATATAATTTCTACCATTTAAATTTACTTTCTTGATCCTGTAAAAGTACCTACAACATTTTGAATCAAGTCACAGTCATCTCACAGTCATCTCTGTTGTTTCATGGCAGAAGAAAAATAATCATCTAATGGCACTCTGGATCATAACTGAAATCTAATCAGTAGTTCTTTGGCTCAAGGCCTGTCTCTCTAAAAAAAATGTTGGAAAGTTTTGGCGATGCCCTGTTGGCAGACAGAAAAAACAATGAGTGAAAACATAACCTCCTTGGCAGAGGTAATAGTTCATTAGTATTATTTCATCCAGTTGTGTACTCTTCAGGGAATCCTGTTAGTACAGACAATACATTTTAGCACCACCCCTCTGTGCCGCTACATGTTGAGTAAATCAACCTTTTTTTTCTGCCTCCCGTAGCTGACTGAAGTCCTGAAAGATGTGAAGTATATCCAAACTCTCAATCAGATCAGAATCCCTGCAGCTGCAATGGCTGTATTTCAGAAGAATGATATGTTCACCAAGGTTAGAAATCAACATATTACTCCATGAATTTCAAACTTTAACTGCTTCAACCTTGTTTATTTTTAACAAAGAATCCATAGTCACTCTCTCCACACTTGTATTTCCCAGTATGTGAGCAGTCTGCAGTTGATAGTTCAGTGGTACAACAAGCTGAAGCAGACCGTGTTAGAAGTGGAATTCCCTCTCATCAGAGCTGAACTGGGGTCTGTAGACCTGCAGCTGACAAGGGCAGAGACTGACCTTACATGGCAGGACCCAGAGTGCTGGAGCTTCATCAGCAACACCAAAGACCTGGTCCACAACCTTATGTGGCGAGTCCAGAGGACCAAGGACAACTGTGAAGCTATTCAGTCACTGATGAAGGGGTGGAGCAAACAGGTCATGTTTTGCAGAAAGGACAACAAGAAAGGCTCACTTATTTCGCTGGATGACAAGAGAGACTGTGTCAACAAGAAATACAGCTCCATACAGTTAGATGGGGACTCGATACACAAGCTGGTACAGGTGTGTATGGCTGGATTCTGATAATGAATGTAATAATATATTAATTTATTTTTCATGATATATCATTATTACTTGTTTCAGATTTAATCTTTGAAAATAATGTAATGGCTGAAGCATTTGGTACACTTTTTTTATGGATGACTGTTGTTGCTCTAATATAAAATAAGATATCCTGAGATAACAACATCTGAAAAGAGCATTTCTATGCACAGAATAGTTTGAACCTTTTGTATTTGTATAATATTCATTTCATATTCATGTGTTCAGCTTTGGATTCAGTTTTACTGATTATTACACTTGAGGCAGTGCTTATCACCCACACTAACCATACAGATCTACAGGCTATATGCACCTCCTTTACTCTCCTTATCTGTGGTTTTAACAATAATTTCATATTTATTGTCACTGTCAACCAATATCCTTTGTTTACTGGCCATAATTCAGCGATAAAGCTGGAAGCCACATGATGTAGAGATCTGAGGACTACTGTCTGTGTTGGTAGCCAGGTCACTGTTAGTCATATGGCAGGTGGAACAGCAGACCTTGCAGTGGTGACATTTTTGCAGTTGTCTGGTCTGTGATTGATATCTGTTAATTTGTACATGATGCAGAAAGTGATAATGCATGTGTGTGCAAATGGAGAAGGGCCCAACAACTTTTGCACTGGGGCCTATCATGCTACAAATTACAAAGTACATTAAAAATACACATTTAAATAATTTCCAGCAAAACTCTACAAAACTCTCTGTTCTTATCAGGAGAACATGGTCCTTTTCCATGCTGAGCTTGATTCAGAAGCATGGCAGTCCTACCTGGAGTACGTGGATGAGATGGTGGTGGAGGGGCTCTTCGGTTTCATCAGCCGCTCTCTGGAGTTCTTTGTGGAGAACATGGAGCCAGGGTCATGCCAGGCTCCTCTGTTTGAGACTCACCTGCTGCTCAATGACTCAGTTATGACCTTCCTCCCCTCACTGGAGCGAGATGCAGGGGACGGCCTCTATGAGCTGATAGAGGGACTGGTAGGAGACATCTTCAAGACATCGGTGCATGTTACCAGGATAGCAGCTCATCTGAACATGGAGAGCTTTCAGGTATTTTGCACAACTGTTCATTATAACAGATTTTCTTCCAAAATGCAATTTTAGGGGATTTGTTGCTGTTTTGCTTGTGCAAGAGTCTGCTAAATAATCAGTTCAGAAGTTTTGTCCAGCAAGTGAGTCTTTATCTGTTCGTGAGAAAGTTATATCATGATAAAATGTTCAGGTAGAATGAAGCTGTTTGGGTTCTTTTACACTTTCCACTGACAGTTTCCCATTTGAGCCTTGAATGTTGGTGGTAAATTAGCCCCCTGATACTAGAGTGAAGAGCTGCCTTAATACTGAATGACAACACAGGTGGCAATACTTATATTCATTGGTCTCTACTAACAGCACAAAATCCAAACTTAGGGTGTAGTAAGCGTTTGTTTTAGCCTACATGACTTACCAGATAAATGGAGTTTACCACATTATGGCAACTCAGTGAGGTATGTGATGCAAATAACTGACTTGAAAGACAGCACTGCAGTACAGATCATTAAATTGTAACCTCTGTAGCCAAGATAGATAAGATACATTTGTACTTTATGTGCTGGGAATAACCCAAGGTGGGTGGTGGTTTGGTGAGCTGTCTTACAGACTAAAATTATTCGTAAATATTTATCAGTAACATGTAGTTACCTTAGATGTTACTGATAAATGACAGCTACAAGTTTGTCCTTACCATTGCAAACACTTTGGCTCTCTAGTCCCACAGCAAGAAAATGGATTATTGTGTGTAAATGGAAACCATTTTACACACTTGGATTACATTTTCAGATGCAGTACCTCTGGAAAGCTGTGTAGCTAGAATACTTTAGCCAAAGTCCCAAAATATAGGTAGGTCAGTGGGTACAGGGTGAAAATAAGAGAGAGCCACCTTGCAATATGTATTTTCTCTTTTCCTATACTTTCAGTCTGGAGTTTACTCAATCATCTTGAGACCTGAGACCATCTTGATCATAACTTTTGAACAATAAATATAAATTTCAGGTGTAGCAGCAGACAAATATTCTGTTTTTGTGTATCTACCTCATACAAACAAAAAATAACCAAAATTGACCAAAACCAAATCAAAAGCAGTGCTTTCCTGTGAATGCCTTAATTTTGTGGCAGTGTTTACTTTGCCCTGTGTAGGAAATATCATACTTATAATGGTCTGAATAAGTTAAAACAAATAGTAAAGCATTCCTTGTGGTCGGTCTGTGTGCAGTGTCCCTGGAGGCATATGTGATGTGATACACCTGTTACAGGATATGATGGATGACATGCTGGATTTGCTGGACCTCAGACAGGAGATAATGGAGCGAGTGGACAACGTCCTCAAGAAAGCGCTAAATTACCAGAGAATGTTTGATTGTTACACCCATCTATGGCTAGATGACAGGGCTGAGTTTCTCAGTCAGTTTCTCCTATATGGACGGGTACTAACAAGTGAAGAGATGGAGATGTATGAAGGGGCTGTGCTCCCTGAGAGCCCCCCTACAATTGATAACTTCAAAGAGCAGGTGAGAAATCTTCCTATTTCAGTATGTAGTATATTCACATTCACAGTAGTCACAGTATATTTCTAATTAATTTTGGATTTCCTTTTACTTTTTAGATTGATAATTATGAGGGCCTGTATACAGAAGTTTCTAAGCTTGAAGACTTCAGAGTATTTGATGGATGGTTCCGAGTGGACATCAAGCTCTTCAAAGTCAGTCTTCTTAACACTATAAAAAAGTGGAGTTGGCTGTTCAAGGAGCATCTCATGACTTATGTGACGAACAGGTATTTTTTTTTCTAGTGTCACTATTAAAGACAGAAAGTACGCTAATATAGCATCCCCTATTTTCACTCTAACCTCTGCATGCGCTTCTATAGTCTTGATGGTTTGGAGGAGTTTGTCCGAGCCACATTTGAAGGGCTTGGCCAGCCTGTGTCTAAAGGAGATCACCAAGGCTTGGTGGAAGTTATGAGTCACCTGCTGGCGGTAAGAGACAGGCAAGTGGCCACAGACAGCATGTTTGAACCTCTCAAGGACACAGTTGTCCTGTTGGAACGATATGGAGAGACAATACCAGACCGGGTCTACTCTCAGCTGGAGGTATGGATGAAAGGGGGGTGGGTTAACTTTGATGTTTTCTGCCAAGACTAATTGCTCATGCTTACTTGAAATAATGTGATAACATAAGAACATCTGATTTCTTGTAATGCAAGGAATCAGATTACTGTGACTTGTTTCGTTGCGCCTCAGTCTTTAAGAATAGAAATTAACTCTCTTTAGGTACTCCCTGAAAAATGGATGGAGGCTAAGAAACTGGTCTTATCAGTGAGGCACGCGGTGGCACCTATGCAAAATGAGGAAGTAATGGTTTTGCGAAGACAATGCATGGCGTTTGAGGTGACAAGTCTTTTCTGGTTCTTATTTCCCCCAAAAAATAAAATCCACAGAAAATGATTTCTTTGAATGATTAAATTTATTACTGTCTTAGACTGGTGTTTTGTTTAATGTGACCACAGATCATACAAATGATATGTCATTTTGCAGGTGAAACAAAGTAATTTCAGGGAGGTGTTCAGAACAGAGGCACCCTTCATTTACACAGCAATGCATCCGTACATCAGTCTGGAGAAAGTAGGACTACAGCTATTCTTGACTAATTCTTGATAATTGTCCACTGTTTTTATACACCTCACATAAAACAATTTCCATGTGTGGGTTTACAGTCTGAAAGAGCAATCAGAGATTTGGAGAAAGAGGTTGAAGAGCTGCAGGAGTCCACAAATTTGTTTGATGTTACTATACCTGACTACCGGGAAATCAAACTCTGCAGACGAGAAATCACTGTCCTTAAAGAACTCTGGGACATAGTTGTATATGTGCAGGTAAGTATCTTAATGCATATGGGACACTCAAACGCTCACTTCTCATGGGAAATGCTCAGTGCTTATTCGCCTTATCCACAATAAGTCAATAACATGACTAGCCACTTTTCTTAGAGGCTGTCATTGATTCTTTCAATGCTAGTATTGCCCTGCAGCCTCTAAATGTCCTCATTAAGAGCCCTAAGCCCATTCACTCCTCTGCTTGTGTGTCTTTATCTATACAGAGCAGTGTGGAAAACTGGACAATGACCAAATGGAGGCAGATAAACGTGGACCAGATGGATGCAGCATTGAGGAGGTTTGCCAAGGTGAGGTCACCAACAGCGCTACATCACACCAGCGCATCTCTCCTGCTGTCTTGCTCTCATGCACCATTGCTGTTGGGAACAGATGCCCCTAATAACTAATTATGTTTACCTACCTTCTGTTTGTGTAGGACATACGGAAGCTTGACAAAGAGGCCCGCATGTGGGATGTGTATTCTGGGTTAGACCGTTATGTGAAGAACCTGTTGACGTCACTGCGGGCTGTGAGTCAGCTACAGAACCTGGCAATACGAGAGCGACACTGGGTGCAGCTAATCAGAATAACCAAGGTGCATAAATAGAGGCTGTAGAGATCTTACCATAGCATAACTATTTTTCTGTGTGAAGTGTTTTGTCTTGCATCATGGATGTCTGAGACTTTGCCTTCTGTCATTAAATCTTTCCAAGCAGATGGACTTCACTATGACTGATAGTACTACCTTGGGTGACCTCCTGGCTCTGCAGCTCCACTTGTTTGAAGAGGAAGTTCGCAACATAGTGGATAAGGCAGTCAAAGAAATGGCCATAGAGAAGGTTCTTCTTAAATTATATATGGATCATGGTCACAAGCCTATCATCCAATAATGTTATGCATAAATGCAACAAACATCACATAGCATTTCTGGTTATTATGTTGGTGTGTTCATAAATCCACTCCAGTATTTTGCATCAAACGAGAGACATAACAAAAGAATATAAAAATGTCAAATATTTTCAGCCTCTAAAATGTGCTAATAAACATGTGCCAGCATGTAAAATAAAATTTGGCAAGGAACGGCCAAGAGGAGATTGTCGCACTGAGTAGGACAATTATCTTGAATGTAAACTAATGCCATTTAACAAGACAAGTGCTAGACTTTATTTGTCTAGCCAAGTATTTAAGTGTTTTACAGAAATCAAAGAAAACAACACAAAAACATTAAAAAAGTCAAGTAAAAGCAGTCAAGCCTATTCACATGCTGTTGCATAGGGCTGTATGTGTTCACAGTGGTCTTTCAGCTCTTTGGAGAGTAATCTCTTACAGTGTTCTTAGCAATTACAAATGGATTTGACAAATTTCACTCGGGATCTAACAACTATCAATAATGATCTGATAGTAAACATTTTCACTGTATGCAAGAAAGAATATACCACTTTTATCAGTCAAAAGTTGTCCATTTCTTTTATTTCAGGTTATAACAGAAATAAGTCAGACATGGGCATCAGTGGAGCTTTCATATGAAGATCATTACCGAACTTCTGTGCCTCTGCTTAAATGTGATGAGGAACTCATCGAAACTCTTGAGGATCATCAGGTAAATTCAAAACATATAGGTATGTTTTACATTTGATCTTATTTATTTATTTGTTTAAATCAGGTCAAATTGTTTAGGAAAATGAATAATGTCTAGTGCACGACAACTGGTTCTCAAGATCAGTTGTCTGTGAAAGCACAGATAGTTCAGTGTTGAATAGAGATGAGAGTGCAGTGAGGGGCTGCCCTGTCTGACTGTCTAACAGCACAGCTGAGAGTAAAGAGGTCCCTATTGAGACCTCTGATTTATAGCTGCTGTAGGACAGAGGGTATTGTTGTACTGTGGCTGTCTTTGAATGCGTACACCAGATGCGCTGGGGGGTTACAGCAAGCAATTAGAAGTCTTGCCACTTCACTGCCTCCATCTTTGTGGAAACAGAGTGTCTCCTCCCCCACTTTTCTATGTCCTCCATAGCAATGCATGTTGATGAAGAAACAGAATGGATAAGCTTGGAAGTCAAAGTGAAACACACCATGATGTCTGGTCATCAAAATATTAATCTGTCCTGCCTGCAGACATTTGGACTTAAAGCAACTACAAGGAGTTTTTAACGAAACCGTCTCTAGATGTCTCTATATAACCTATGCAAGCAAACAAAACCATCAACAAAAAGATTATTTATTCATTTTATTTCTATATATTTATCCCAAATGCCCATCACTGGGTCAGTGTCCCAGTGGAATCAGACAAACAATTTGTGGCAAGCAGAGTGGAAGAGTCTATGTTTACATTTTCCCTGGCAAAATATGTTCATGTTGAGACACACAGGGGTGAGATCTAACTCCGAGGCTCTGTATTCATTATATAAATATAATCTAATTCAGTGTTACTGTAGTTAGTAAACCCGTGGGTTAACCTCATGTTAACATACTGACATATATCTGTCTTTGCTGACCCAAAAATACTTTCTTTTTTCCTGCATCATCCCTTGCATGAAATATCCTTCTGCATGTGTTGCATTTTGCTGTGTCAGTATCTTTTTAAGTGAAGCTAAGCCAAATTTTTGAGTGTTTGCTGCAGTCAGCCATGGTCCAGGATGTAAACAGACGTGTCTCTTGTCATATGCTATGTTGATGTGTTTCATTCACTCACTTTAAGAACAAGGCCAGATCAAGACCTTTACTACACCCGGCGGTGGTACCCATGGGAAATGCACTCTTCATTCTGGGAAACCCTACCGCTTTTGTCCACAGGGGTCCAGAATGTCCAGTTGCTTTAAGCCCTGTGATAAACTAAGCACAACTGTCTCTGCCTTTATCCCTCAGGTTCAGCTTCAGGGCATCTGTCAGAGTAAACACGTAGCCCACTTCCTGCTCCAGGTGTTAGAGCTACAGAAACAGCTGACTGTGGCTGACTCTGTGCTGATAATCTGGATGGAAGTCCAGAGGACCTGGGCCTACTTGGAGAGCATCTTCATAGGCTGTGATGACATCTGCCACCAGCTGCCTGCAGATACACACAGATTCCAAGCTATAGATGTCAAATTCCAGGTCTCCTCTCATTTATAATCAGAATAATGTAGAAATTCTAATTTCACTGTTTTACAATTTTACATTTAAATATTTGAATTTCTTTATTGCAGGAATTAATGTTGGACAGTGCTAAGACTAAAAATGTCATTGAGGCCACCAACAAACCTCATTTGTATCAGCAGCTAGAGGATCTACAAAAGAGGTTAACGTTTATTTTAGTCTTTATTTTTGTCTGACATTTATTTAATCGTTTTATGCTTAACAGTTCAAGATTCTGTGCTTATCTATGTGACACTCAACTTATCTGCACCATCTTGTTTAATAGGCTGGCTCTGTGTGAAAAAGCTCTAGCTGAATACTTGGAGACAAAGAGACTTGCCTTTCCACGTTTCTACTTCATTTCATCAGCAGACCTGCTGGACATCCTCTCCAAAGGGAGTCGTCCCAGAGAGGTACATTTATATGGGATGTTAACCAATTTTTGTAGTTTTGATGAGGTGTCACTGTTTTTACACTTATGTAAAAAACTTTGTCTTTTGCAGGTCACTTGTCACCTCTCAAAATTATTTGACAACATGTCAGCTCTAGAGTTTGTCAATGATGAGCAGGTGGATACTTTCTCTAAAATTGCAGTGGGCATGTACAGCAAAGAGAAAGAATATGTCCCATTCCAGAGTGGTTGTTCCTGTACTGGGCCGGTAAGATGAGATTCAATATCAAAGCAGCAAAATCAGCTGTTTCGTTTAGAGAAAAACTAATGATAATAATACCTGTGCATCAGGTGGAGGAATGGCTGACCTGCCTGGAGAGCACTATGCGGGAGTGTGTGAGGGGGTACCTGTCTGAGGCTGTGTCAGTGTACGAGGACAGGCCCAGGGAGCAGTGGGTTCTGGACTTCCCTGCCCAGGTGGCCCTCACTGGATCGCAGATCTGGTGGAGCAATGACATGGATCTTGCGTTTCAAAGAGTGGAAGAAGGCTTTGATTCTGCGCTAAAAGACTACAATAAGAAACAGGTAGATTTGATTTAACACATTTCAATTTTACACATACTTCAGTTGCATGCAGCAAAAAAAAATAGCATTTTCAACATGGTACTTGGTTTAGTTTAGTTTATTAGGATCCCCATTAGCTACAACATTGTAGCAGCTTTCTTTCTGGGGTCCACAAAAACTGTGACAATTACAATAACAATTACATTAAAGCACATAATACAAAATAAACAGGACAAGACTAGAACACACACACACAGAAAAGACAAAATAAT